>JAQFZX010000339.1:0-66488 GCA_034682405.1 Hydroisotoma schaefferi | reverse complement strand
TGTTGTATTTTTGCCCACAAATTGTCTCCAAAAAAACTTGGAAAAATTTCACCTACCCCAAAGGGTAAAACCGGACCGAAAAAAACATTTAGCCTGAAAACAGCAAATAAAAAAGGTGTATTGTGCTTTTCTAATACCAAAAAACATCAATTTCGAACGTTTTTTGTCGTTTAAAACTCATTTAAAACTGAACTTTACTATTTACTTTACGTAATAAATTTCCTCTCCAGGGCCTCAAACTCATAGGGCCTCACCCAACTCAATTTTAAAGACTTTAGGTTTGTTTAAAATAAGGTCTACTCTGGTTTTTTAAAAGAAGCTTTTCCACACTTGTACTGGATATTGAATTAAATTTATAATGCTGCATTTTTAAAAGAAATAAATTACAACTTAGGAAACGAAAAGTTTTAAACGTTTTGGGCTAGTTTTCATTGAAGGGAATACAGGTAGTAATTTGGAGAAACTAGCGATTAGAGGGGTAGAGAGCTGTTTTAAAACCTTGATAAGATGTCATCAAATGCTAATACTCCATCCGCGCTAGCATCTTTGACAGCAACATACACAGATTCTGAAGAGGAAGATGAGATGATGGAAGGATCCAGAAAACCTTGTATGTTTTATGGGAATAAATAAATAATATTTAAAGAATAAAGCTTAATGAGGAGGAAATAATAGGTAGAAAAGTACTGATTCTTTATTATTTTGTAAATTGCAGTGAAGGGATCAGGAGTGAGGCCTCCGGAGCATCGGGACTCCAACAACGTGAGCGTGGATGAGGAATCGAGTGGCGATGGTGGCAAAGCAGCCAAAGCTTTAGGCGGTCTGGTTTCTTATAATGATGATTTGATAGATGACGAAGCCGTAGATGACCACTACACATCGGACAGTAATATGGACCAAGAATCTCCGGCGGATGTGGAGAAGTTACCTCCGGAAGAATCTAGGAGTTCTGTAGATATGCTTGACCCTAATTCAACAAATGCGGAAGGGGGTGGTGAAGAAGTTTTGGGTAGTAATGTCAAATCTCGGTTGCCTCCAGAACCGCAGGGGAAATGCTCGGCCGAACTACAGGAAAAAATTAGCAAGCTGTACGAAAAAAAAATTAAAGGGGGACTGGATATGAATTTAGCGATTCAGAGGAATAAAAACTTCAGAAATCCAAGCATTTACGAGAAACTTATTAAGTATTGTGATATTGACGAGTTGGGATCTAACTATCCTAGGGTAAGTGATTTTAAGTTGGGTTTTCAAGAGGGTTAAATTATCAAAATTAACGGCGAGTAAATAAATTGGTGTGTTACTTCTTGTAGGATGTTTTTGACCCGCATGAATGGCATGAATCCTCATTTTATGATGAATTGGCTAAAGCTCAGAAGACGGAGATGGAGAGAAGGGAAAAGGAACGGAAGGATAGGACTAAGGTGGAGTTTGTATCTGGAACTGCTATCAAGAAGCCTATAGGTCTTCCAGGACAACCTCAACTGGGTATTTTTGCAAACTGAAATTTGTGAAAGTGACTTTCAGAATATTTATGCAGCTAACTTCATTATTAATTAAATGACAATATTTGATTCCAGCTGATACTGAGACTAGGAGGAAGTCGAAGTGGGATCAGCGAGGAGTCATGCCACCTTTATTAATGAGTATCTCGGCTCCAGGGGCTCAACCTTTGTTAGTTCAACCCCCTTTTACAACGTCGGCGTCGGGAACAAAGAGTACCGTCATAAGTGCATTTGGTAGCATTAAAAAACCTAAGTTATGAGATTCAAAACTCATTTTTTAGATTGCTCTTGGTTCTTGGAAGTCTACGGGATAGTTCTTTGTCCTTTAGAATCTATTGACTGTTCGACTTTTTCTTACATGCTAGGAAAGATTTTTACTCTCTGCGCGGAGAGTTTTGCTACGATTTTTTGACAGTTCTTCCGCGGAAGAGAGAAGATAGAGAGAAAGAGCACTGGTATTTTAAATGAATGAAGTTAAGGTGGCGCGCTGGTAACTTTAAATGAATGAAGTAACGTGGCGCAACGGTAATGTTCAATGGATGAGGTTACAGTAACGTATAGAGGGCGATTTATGAATGAAGTTAAGGTAGCGCACTGGTAACGTTCAGTGAATAAGTTACAATACAGTAACCTACGGACGGATAGCGTTCAATAACCGAGGTAACGTTATACGTTCGCGACTAACGTTACCGCTTCCTGGAGTAGTAAACGGTAGCGTGCTACTTTAAGGAATTTGAAAGTCGAATAGTCGATGGAAAGCAAACTGACTAGGCGTGTTAATAGGCCGCCCAGTAGACTTCCTGCGTAACCACTAATTTATTGTCTGTTCGGTTTTAGATTCATCAACTCTTAGTCTGCCGCTGCCCTTTTTTAAGAATAGCCCGAGTAGGTAATTGTGTAAGTTTCTAATCTAAATGTTAAAGTGCTCAAAATCCACCATTCCAGTTAAAGTTTTAATTCTACCAGTAATGTATTTTCTGTTAGTTAAGCTTGGCCATATCACGTATGTAGAATAAAATACCTTTTTAAACTACAGTTTTAGCTGTATGTTGTGGAAACTTCATGTTTTATTTTTTTGATGCAAGCAGTAACGTGCCTGCTCGGCATGAACATAATTTATTCCATTTCGCTCATAAAATTATCTATTCTATTGAACTACATTCACTCAAAGTTTCAAACGGACTGGTAGATTTGTAACTTTTATGACTTGTTTGCTGCCACACCTTGGGGAAAGGAAGCTTATTGGCTGTGGTTGGTTATGGCTGGGACGATAAAGAATTTATATTTTATGTTCTAAGTGCGACAAGGTTAAGCCTATAGCCCTGCTATAAGAAGTCGATTCCAAGTCCTAGTTGAACCCCACGAGCCAGCCTATCTCCTTTTGCAAATAAATATGGCCAACAATAGTTAAGTTCTATTCTCGCCACTTGACCAAGTCTCATTGCCAAGCCCACTCCACAAGATGCACGCATATCGTTCAACAACGAGTTAAAACTTTGGGCAAAGTCTTCCGCTGCAATAAAAAATATTTCCAGTAAAGCGTAAATCTAATCGCCGGTGTAAAAATTGAACGTCTGGTCTAAGGAATTACTGTTGAAAGCCGAGTCTGTGATATTTCCTTGATTCCAGAAAAGATGAAGTCTAAAAAAATCTCCAAAACTTCCTTTTCCAAGATTGAAGGGTAACGGAGAATATAAATGCAAAGCTGCAGCCCAATAAGCCTAAATTTGTGATTAGTTAATAATTAATAAGTTTGCTAGCATAATTCCGTTCCGTGATGCAATTTTAAAATATGAGATAATGATGATTTTTTGTACATACTTTACCACCTAAAGCATCATTGCCGCTGCGAGCCCCTAGACTTCGCATTTCGAAACCGCGCACCGTTTGAGGGCCCCCAAGGAAAAATAAATCACTAATATTGTGTGTTTGCAATCTAGAACCTAATGGTCTTAAAACTCCAAACCTCAATCCACCTTGGAGTACCTGGAACGTCATTTTCCATTTAATTTTTTGAAATTGTCTTGCTATTAAATGTTAATTTTATACCAATCCAAATGGCAGTGGAACATTTGTCTGAAGCTCCGAATCATGTTTGACATACGCAACGTCTCCGCCTAAACCCGCATATTCTTGAACAAGTTTCAGCATAACACCCGAATTAGGAAATATTGCTTGATCCCTGTGATCAACGGTCATAACATGTCTTAATGCAGATTTGAAGCTATGACCACTTTGCTCCCTAACAGCAAAAGACGTCGTTCTGCCCGACGCTTCTAGTTGTCTCCAAGTACCTTCATACTGCATATTATGCCTTACCTAGAGTTCAAGAGTATACATGAAGCTTAAAATCCTGTTTTCACACACTGACTTGTGTTATATTTCAAATACCCTTTGTGCAGATTCAAAAGAAAAGTCAAAAAGTCCACCAGTACTAAAAACCGTGAAGCCGGACCAGTAATTAGGGATTTTATGATGAAACGCTGTTGTTGTAAAACTAAAGTCAAATAAAATTATCTTTAGGATACTTTATCATAGAAGTTATCACATGTTTAAAATGATAAAGGAATTACTCTGCATTCCAGGCACCAAAAATAGGCTTCATGTAACTTATCATGGTACTTTTGTTGGCATTGGAGCCTATTGTATGTTCGATATTAATTCGTTCTCCACGGCCTGCCATATTAGGTAATCTACATCCAAAAATTACAGAACCTTCGTTTGCACCGATCATAGTGTTGACACCGCCTACAAATCGTCCAACTTCTTGCACAGTGTAAATGATCTAAAGATAAATACTTTCCAGTTAAATTCCAGCCTCCTAATTCCACAATTACATGCAGAATCTGTTTCCTATTTCTCAATCAGCCTACCAACATGGACCAACAGTCCAGGATTGTGAGGATTTAGGCCTTAGCCGTAAAACCTGTAGAGATGCTGTGGGTATCAATAAAAAAAATAACCTCAAATTTCAATACTCCCAAACCATACTCCAAAGCATTAAAATTATATCACGGAAAACTGCTTAGTTTCCTTTTTGAAGAAAAAATTGATAAAGCAACCAAGTAAATTCTTTTTAAAACAGATTCTGCACGCATATTGACCCTTGAACAAACTCAGGGTTACCATAATTCCCTGTCAATAGGCCGCACTCGTTAACTAAGCCGACGGCTACCCTTTAAATTTTAACCGGTATCTCTCCCATGTTAAATATCCTTCAAAACATCATTTTTCATACAAAAGCCGCGGCCTATCTACAGGAAATTACGGTAATGATTTGTATCCAGCCTCATATATATACTCGCCTCATATCCATCCTGTGAAGCCTCTTCTCCTTTACTCGTGTCGATTACGATCCCAACATTTCTGAAACATCCCAGCCTTTCCAACCGTTTTTGAACCTCACTAGCTTTAAATACCATCTGAAAAACCCAAAAACCATTTAAAATAACCATTTTAATTGTATATTCACAGCAAAAAAAAGGGTAAAAATCCCACAACTACTACCTCGTTGAAGGTAGAAGCCTTAAACAACTCCTGGACTGCTTGGGAGACATAGTCATCTTTCGTTCGACTCAAACCTTGAATATGAATATTATCAATTCGGACAGGAACTTGTTCTAAATCGATTGGAACACCTTCGGATGTCACTGCCACTCCTGAGCTTTGTTTAGGCTACAATTTATAAAAAAACATTACAAAACTACTCTCAAAAAATAAAAAAAGTAGCGGAATAATCTCCAAACCACCGGCCCTTACTTTAGCGTTCCCAGCACCCATGGAAGATAATCAACTCTTGGCTGAAACGAGGTCAGGTCAGAGGTCAGAGGTCAGAGGTCAAATCCTTCTTCACTACCTATCTCTAATTATAATTATAATGACGATGTCTCTCAAACTCTAATTATTATTTTTCGAGTTTCAGAAAAAAGGATGAGGCTGAAACTACCCCACACACACGATACATATAAACCCGGTTAAACCCGACAATTAGCCTCAGGATGGACACTAGCCCTACCCTCTATTTGGCAATTTACAGGGCGGAAACTATGGTCGCTGTCTACCTGGGAATTTACCACATTGTAGAAAAACCATTTGGGCATATACTCCAAAAATAAAAATTTCAAGTTTTGGAATAATCTTCAAAATAAAAATTGGAAAGTTGAGGAAAATAGGTAAAATGGGGCAAAATGAGGGAATATGTTTAAAAATATAGGACTAGTTGGGGAAGAGTAGGACAGGGTGGTTGTGTGGCAGGTGTGGTGGAAAGCCATGAGGAGTTTCTTCGTGGGTAAGTATGGCTGTTGGTCCAATTGGTAGACATATCTGGGAGACATATCTGGCTAGTTGCTACAAGACGTATCTGGCCAACTGGTAGTGTGGACATATCTGATTGAAAAAATATATATAGAGACATATCTACATGAAGAAGGCAGTAGGCTTAGTCCAACTGGTAGACGTATATGTAATCCTACTAATCTTTTGACTACATTCAATAATAAAATGAAGGCAGATAAAAAAATAATTTGGAAACATTTAGTCTAACCCTCGCCCTTAGCAGGGTTGACCATCCGCTTCTGCCAGAATATTATAAATATTCATGGAACAGTAACTCGGAACAAGTACTTTATTTAATTTGTTTCCAATGTCCAATACAATTTTAATCAATTGAGCCATATTTTCTGACAAAATGTACATTAGGATTGGCTATAAATACCTTCTACACAAAGGAACTATCTCCAAGAAGACGCATTTTTTCTTGTAGATAGTTTCTGAAGGGTGTCCGTACAATTGGGGAACAGGAAAAGGGAAGTTTTATTACCCTAGGACCCCTTAATCAGCCCTTTTAACGGGGGTTTTATGGTGAAATTGAACGGGGGTAAAATAAGGTCTGGAGCTGACCCTTGACCTGTCCATTTTGTTGACGTGGTTGATGGATAATTCCGGAAGGATTATTAATTACAATTTATTAATATTTTGATAACTGTTCCATCCAGGGTCAAATGTTCAGTGCGATGGATGGATTGAGGGTGAGCCTTGTAAACCAGCAGCAGTCGCAGTGTGATAATCGGAGTAAACCCGTTGACGTTGACGATAAGGATCGTAAGAAAGGGTCCGTTAGCCAAAAAGATATCGACGAAGATATCGGGGAAAACAGTAACGGAAGCGGTAATGAAACGGGGAGGGATGACGAGATAACCAGACTTGTCCGGGGTGGGCCCTTGTTGACCTCAAATTTGACCTCTCGACACTACCACCACTCCCGGCACACCCCTAGTAATACCCACACCTCATCCAATAATCATAATAACACTTCCCGAGCCCACTACTGTCAGTTCGAGACTCCGGCGGATGAGACGAGGGGCACATTTCCGGACGACTTTGACGAAGAGTTGTTCATAAATAGTGGCCAGTTAGAAGAGGGGACGGGGGAGGATGAGGTTCGGGACGGGTTTGACGAGGAGATGGAGTCCAGTCAAGCTGAAGACCACCACCACCCTTTGACCCTTGACACGGCCGATCACTCGGAATCCAGTGATATTGAGGAGATCATGTACTCCTCGACAGAAACCACACCCACCGGTGGGGGTAGTGATATTCCTGGCAGCTCCTTGAACAAGCGCCACCCCCTCCCTATCCGACCTCTGGGTCAAGGGTCACCCCACTTACCTGAGCCCATGCAGCAAGATCTCAGCACCAGAAGTAGCAATTATAATCATAATAATGAGGAAGAAGAGGAGGATATTAGTAATAGTAGAATGGACGTCCTTCTTCATGGAAACGACGAAAGTGAGGATAATGAAAATGACGCTGCGTTACTTTATAATTCGGACGATCCTGAACATAATACTGGCAGCTCTTCGTCTATTTCTCCGTTGGTAAGTCCCTGTTTTTTTAAAGGATTTAGCTGTATTTACTTACCTCTGGAGAAAAAGGCTTTATCTGAGGGGCTTGGTTTGGGTGAGTGACGGATCTGCTTCTTTGTACGTGCTTTTTCAGTAACTTTTTGTGAAGCTTCATCCAGAATAGAATTTTTAACAGTTAAGTTATGTTTTGCTTTGTAATGTCCTTACCCTACTTTCCGTTTTAATTCCCCCCCCGAGGGGGGGGGGTGCTAGACAAAGGACTTGTTTAGACGAAGCATTTCCCCATGAGAATGCTTTGTCTATGGGCCGACAAAACCGAGTTTGATTTCATGGCATTAATTATACCAAAGTAGTACATCCGTATCGTATGCATTGTGAATGCATTATTCTTGGGGTTTGAATAATGTTCATTATTATGCCAACGTGATGTAATAATTTAAGGTTTTTAATTAATGATTTCAGCGGAAACGAAAGGGAGACGCGGAGACTGAATCTTTGGATGAAACGCTTCCAGCTAAAAAGTCTGTCAAGGAAGAAATGATGGTTGACGAGTGAGTTTTTTAAAACTTATTTCCGGTGTATGAGGCATTATATTTTAAGGGTAGGATTAAATTTAGTTTTTGACGGATTTTCAGAATGAATTTCAGTCCAATACTAGACAGCCCTGATACTATTGAGGATGTTATCGACATCAAAGTTCACGAGAAGAGTAGGACAACAAGGCCTGTCATTCCCACGAAGGATAACCCCCCGCCCCAAATGGATGAGTGGTTAACTATATTTATGGTATTTGACACCAAGTAAACTTAACCGTTGACTGAGCGGCTATAGTGTGAGAGTTTTTATCTAAATGATGTTGGAATTGACGTAGGGTTGGAGTCACGCAGAAAGACTGATGGCAATCAATGAACTGATCCACGTTTGTGAGCCTACCCAAGTTCGGCACATGATGCAAGTTATCGAACCCCAGTTTCAGCGTGATTTCATCTCACTTTTGCCAAAAGAAGTGTGTAAACAGTTACATGGATATTTTTGATTGAATTTATGCATAGTTATTGGTAATTATTGAACTGGAATGATATTATTTCCCTGCAGTTGGCCTTATACGTCTTGTCTTTCTTGGAGCCTAAAGATTTGCTTCGGGCTGCCCAAACCTGTCGGTATTGGAGAATCCTGTGTGATGATAATCTTTTGTGGAGAGAAAAATGCAGAGAAGCCGGAATTGGTTATTTTAGTGCCATGTCCCAAAGGATTCATAGCAAACGAAGTCGGGGGAACCAACCCTCCTGTCCTGGTACCAATTGTGCTGGTGCGGCTAGTAACTGCATCAGTAACACTAATGGAAGTGAATCCCCGTCCTCTTGTAACATATCTCGGTGGAAGGCAGCATTCCTCAGGCAACATAATGTTGAAGCTAATTGGAGGTTTAGGCCTATGAGACCAACCAAAGTTTTAAAAGGGCATGATGATCATGTCATAACTTGTCTGCAGTTTTCTTCTAATCGGTAGAAATGTTTAATTAAAAGCTTCTTTTAAAAAGTTTGTCTTTAAACAAGCACTTTCACATGTTTTTTTCTTTTTTCAGAATTGTATCTGGATCTGATGACAATACATTAAAAGTATGGTCAGCAACTACAGGGAAATGCCTGCGGACTCTTATTGGTCACACAGGCGGCGTATGGTCGTCACAAATGTCGGGTACTACAATTGTATCCGGTAGCACAGATCGCACACTTCGTGTATGGAACGCTGATACAGGAGCAATAACTCACACGTTGTACGGCCATACGTCTACAGTTCGGTGTATGCATTTATGTGGCAGAAAGTAAGAACTTTACTAAAAGTGTTGGATGTGTCTAAGCTGGTCTTAACGTGGTTATTTTAATAAACGTTACTTTTTTGTTTCGGTAGAGTGGTCAGTGGTTCCAGAGATGCAACGCTTAGGGTTTGGGATGTGGATAGTGGTGAATGTCTCCATGTGTTGGTAGGGCACATGGCTGCAGTACGATGTGTTCAATATAATGGAACTATTGTCGTGTCAGGAGCCTACGATTATATGGTCAGGGTCTGGGACGTTGAACGAGAGGAGTGTTTGCATCAGTTAAACGGGCATACTAATAGGGTCTATTCTCTTCAAGTGAGTTACAATCATTGAGCCAGAACGAGAGTTTTCAACGGGAAATTAGAACAATTGTTATGTAACGTTTATTTCTTCGTTTCAGTTTGATGGTATTCATGTCGTGAGTGGCTCATTGGATACTAGCATCAGAGTTTGGGATGTAAAAACTGGCGTATGTAAGCACACTTTAATGGGACACCAAAGTCTTACTTCGGGTATGGAACTCAGGGAAAACTTACTTGTTTCGGGAAATGCTGACTCGACAGTAAAAATTTGGGACATAAATACCGGCCAGTGCCTTCTCACTTTATCAGGTATTCATTAGATCAAAGATGCGTATGTCCCGCATTATTCCCCTGAGAGATTATTCTTATAAACCCTGACTTGTCGAGAAATTATTTCGGGGTGGGAAACAATTTCGAGGGGGGGGGGGTATCAAACTTTCCAAATGACCCTTACTGTACATACATAAAATTATGAATAGTACTGAGGAGAACAATGAATCGGGGAATTAATTCGGGAAATAAAATAGTTTTGCTGATTTTTTGTGAAGGTTCGGTAAATTTACCTCTTGATTTTTCTTAAATTTACAGGTCCAAATAAACATTTGAGTGCAGTTACCTGTCTTCAGTTAATAAATAAATTTGTTATTACGTCTTCCGACGATGGAACAGTAAAATTATGGGATATTCGAACAGGTAAAAAATTACATTGATGAAAGTTGCTAATACTGCTCATTTCATTCATGCAATGCGTACTAAAACTGTTACTCTTTTTTAGGAGAATTCGTACGAAATCTGGTCACTTTATCAAGTGGGGGAAGTGGAGGAGTTGTATGGAGGATTCGGGCGTCAGAAACAAAATTAGTATGTGCCGTTGGTAGTCGTAATGGGACTGAAGAGACTAAATTGCTAGTTTTGGATTTTGACGTAGAAGCCTCAAAGTAACCAAATGCAGTTATAGGCCAAGAAAACAAGTCTGGTAGCACAAACATAATGATTTTTACTTACCGACCCTCGAAAAAGAAGCGTATAGCCAATGTTAATCGGAATATGTTGGCTGCAGTGTTTCTAAGAAGTTCCTAGACGTTAATTTGTGTATTTAGTGTTTCTTCAGTTTCTAGTTTATTGAAAATATTTCCGGCCGTCAAATAACTGTACTTGTCGTGGCTAAATTCAATATGACGGTTAAAAAATGTGATGAGTTATATTCATAATTTTATGTAGCCCATTGTGTATTATTTCTATATTATTATTGTTCTGACTCATTTTAAACTCACGCTTTATTATGAGTGTCTAAGATTATTATAATTAATACACCTGCAAAAATTCGCAAGACAGGTTAGTCCACGCACGCATAAGATTGACCTCTTGAAAATCCAAAACGAAGATACCAAATTATAGTAACTTAAGGATTAGACAAAATACTAAGCGGAGGTTTCCAAGAGCCACTTGGATGTGTTATGTTGACGAAGCATAGTTTATACATGAATCAAAAAAACAGTCATAAGGTATAGGTTTGTGATGTTAGCTTTTATGACAGTGTCGAATGTGCAACAACGACTGGATTAGTAGTGTATTAATTAAAATGGTACGAAATCAACTTCACATCCTTAAAAATATAAGTCGGCCTCGCCTCGACTACTCTACAGGTTATAGATACAATCCATTAAATATTTTTAACCACGAGCAAAGAACTGAATCTGAAACTTGCCCTTCCCTTTACAGAAAGTTTCGGAGAGCTTCACTATTCAAATCAATTTCAAGACCACTTTTACCATTCTAAGTAATTAATTAGTTGTTAAAATTTGTTTAATTCAAATTCGAAATCATCGTCCTATTGTCGTATCCATTTAAAAAAATTGAATCTCATTTTTTGAACTCGTGTATTGCATAATTTCTCTCAAGGCGCAAGTGTAAGTATTTAAGATAAATTTCGTCAGGGTTTTTAAATCCAGTCCAATGTTATCTTATTAAATGCTACGGTAGGCCCACAGAAACTTCACAATTCAAACCAGCCATTGGTTGCATATTGGATGCTGTGAAAGTTGTTAATATAATTATCGAAGTAATACAATAATACGAGGTATAAAAATGAGAGTAGAGGACTGCTATAACGGAAATTGTAATTAAGGCTGATACAGAACTTTGTAAGGAGAGCATTGAGCTAGTAAGATATTATCACGATCGTTAGTAACCTGTTGTAAGCTAATTTAAAAAGAATGAAGTAGCAGTTTGAAACAAGCTTCTTGAAGTATCAGTGCAAAATACTTATTTAATTTGTGATGTGATCACTCAGTTGCCCCATACTAAGTTATACACGGAAAAGTATCCCCAGTTCTACTATAGGAAAGTTTTACTGAATTCTGACGTCCATTTAGAATTAAATCTGCCCTAATGTGCAGGCCATATTGGCGTGTTTTGGGAAATCAAGACATGATTGAGTCCAATTGTTACAACCCGGTTCTCATGGCCTAACCGTCGTACCGAAATTTCCATATTTCTACCACTTTAGGGTAGTTGGCCGTTCGAAAATGAACAACGGAACAGTAGTAAGACTTCTTCTGTGGTGGATACCAATTATTTTCAAATAGGCAAGTTGCATTTTTGAGAAAAATTACCTCAGCTTACGCTGTCCCGTATTTTAATGCCTCCTTAAGAGGAACCCCACTTTACTTGGCAAAAACGTATATTTTATGTAAGCTATCGTAACTTGAATTCCCAATAATTCCTCCTAGCCACCTAATTAATACAGTTTAGCATAGATAATAGATCAGAGTAGTGTAGTGGTCAGTTAGCGTTAGCCGAATTTAATGAAAAGACTTGTCCGAAATATTAGGGATTCATAATAAACAGGAAACCTTTGCCAGTTAGGAAGTTACTACTACCCCGTGTAAATAATATTTAGTAATAGTCATTCATGATTCTCGAACCAAATAAAAGCTTCTGGTATTCGGCTTCTTCAGCATGCATCCTTCCTAACTTTCGTTGGACTGCTTTCCCTTTCCCTCACTTATGCTGTAATTTTATTTAGATTCGGTGAACTTGTCTGATTTATACTTAATTATTGCTACAACATTTTTAAATCCACAAACAGATCCTGAGAAACGACTGGACTGATAGGTTTAGTGGTGTAACTTTTCATGTAAAGAAGGTTAATATTGAAATCTAAACTGTCTTGCTGAACTAATTTTTTGCTTAAGATTCCTTTTAGAATTTCGTTAATTTAATTAATGCATATGATTTACCTTGTTTGCAAGTAAATCTTACTATATTTTCCAGTTATCTATATTTACCTTGAGAAAATAACCTTAATTAATTTACTACTTCAAATAATGAAGATGCATTTAACGTTAAACTTCAGTAAAAACTTAATGTTTAAGCCAAGTTTTATTTACATTAAAATTAGAGAAAGAAAACAATTCTGCCACTACGTCAAGCGATTCTCTATCTGTAGATCTGTCAGAACAGCAGATTATGTCCTAGTAATTTAGTGCAATCCAATGTAATTTTTAACAATGTAGATCGATATAAGAGCGTGAAAAGTTAAGCCAAAACGGCTTCGTAACGGCGGGTCTAGACATAGAAACTACTACTGAACACCATTCTTATAATAGCTAAGGGACGAGTAGGCATAGACTAGCATTTAGAATACGTTAATTACTTTACGGCGTTGTTGATGAATCTCCAGCTTTCTCTTGTTGTATGTGTTCAATAGACTGGTTTAATTCTTATCAACTTTGCTCAATGCTCAATCGTTGGTCGTAATGTTTAGCTACTATCATCATGAGAAACTGGAGAAACACTAGAACAAATCAGAGTTTCCTTGTAAATGTAATTATTATTAGTTAGTAAATGATACATTCTGATTACCTTACTTACTATACTCTGTTCGAGAGCTAAGACAGATTTTCTACGACGACGCATACCGTCAAATGTAATTTACATTCGGTTTCGAATTGAAACGGTGAAAGTTAACGGACCTCCATAATTATCTGTATCGTCCTTAACTTAGCGTACATCGTTCGTATCGTATTGTACTCCTCCAGCATAATAATCACCTCCCTAACTAGCCCGTATATCCTTACCTAGCTACCTACATTATACTTATAAACATGAATGGATACAAACAAAGCATAATGGTATAATATATATATATATAAATAAATAAATGCCGAAGGAAGCGAATTAATTGCAAAAATGTCGGGTGTTAAATTTCATTTATTTTCATTAGCTCTACTACACGGAAAGAAAGAACAATTCTAACTTTTTTTATCAGAGTTATAAAACAGTAAAAAGGATGTAATAAATAAGCTCTAGGTTCTCTCTACAGAGGAATTGGAAATACTCAATGAACCCTGTTACTTTCTTGTTCAGAGGTGAAAAGTCAAGTCGTTGGGATGAATTATGGGAATTGTACTTCATTTCAATCTGCAGTAATAAAATTGACTTGGATAGTTCTGCTTTTTCCGGAACGGGAATCAACCCTTTCCTTTTTTAGGTTTTTATTTTATGTAACTTCGCCTCACCATCTTCATCTTGTCCAGAAGAAGTGCTCAGAAGTTTTACTACAGTTGTAGAAAGTAATAAATCCTTGAGACTCATTTCGCTTCACTTACCGACACTACTGAAAATAAAATTGTTCTTCTGGCAAAAAATTATATCATACCCACTTGGTTTTTTGAGGGTTTCTTTGTCTGTCTAGGGCAGCTTGTAATAGCCACTTCACTGTGTCTAGAGTATTGAAAGGGGATAGAGACTTCTTTGACTTTTAGGTCAGATTCGCTACAATTTAATTTCCCTTGGTTGCTTGCATTTTTCTGGACCACAATTGTGTGAGAAAAAGTCTGTTAACTGTACAATATGTAAATAAGAGTCCATGATAATATGTAGAAGGGTTACATGGACTTTTAAATGAGACTAAGTAGAGTAAGGTGGGGGAAAGTCCAAGGGAAAAAATAACTTTCCAGCCTCTTGTGAATTAAGTGGGCTTCATTAGATTACCTTTAGCTCTTTGGGATTTATCGATTCTCTAATTCATGCCAACCAACCCAAAGGAACGGCTAAGGGAAGGTGGTTAACTTACTACTACATTACGCGAGAGGTAGGGAAATGTTCCCCTTCTCTGCATATTTAAGATGCTAAGGAATACTTGAATTGTAGTCAACTTGTTAAAAGTCTTTCGATATAAAAAGGGAACCGAAGTAAACGTAAGTCGTGCTCTCGTGCTAGAGAGAAATTGCTTTACTTCACATGATTAAATCAGAGTTTATGGCATACCTCAATCATTTTAACATACATTCTGCACCCATCCATCCCAATTGTTTACTCTGGTTAAAAAGTCATATTCAAAACCTAGATCCACTCAAACAATTACTGAGCATGGAAATGCTCACTCAGAAGTAGCCCTTTTGGCTATTCATAACCCAAAAATTAAAAGGTTTTTGGATTTTTCAAATGGTCTGTTTAAATTGCTAAAGCTTGAACAACTTCTAACCAATAATAGTTTAAATAAGATTGTTTAGCGAGTTTTACAGAAGTGAAAGTATTAAAATCCTTCCTTGTCACTAGGAGAAAGCAATAGAGAGAAAAATGGCAGAATAATAAATAAATAGTTCATCGATATCAAATTACTCTGAAAGTTGATTCGTCTGAACCTGGACTTAGAAGGAACGAAATTGTCCCTTTTTAACCCTCTCATTCCTTGTTCCTCTGCTCGCTTACTTTTTCTTGCTAAGTTTTATATTCCACCGTTTAAGGTGCTCCTTGAGCTTTTTTTAAATACTGGAGAGAGAAAGGGACTGTTGGAAATATTGCGTGTCTTAAGTAACGCTCACGCAAACCTTTGGTAGTTAAAAGTATGCAACTAGGTGCTTTGAAAGTATACACAGCAGAACTTTAAAGAAGGGGAAAGCGTATTCAAGTGAATGGGTAGTAAAAGTGAGTAAGCTAGGGGACTGAAGAGAGGGTCATTCCATTCAGTAAGTTAAATGTGTAGTAAAGTCAGCAGGTAGCTTACAACGGTCACCGGTGGGACTCTTTCCCATCCATTTTATTTCGTTTTATTTAAAAAAAAAATCATCTTTCAGACACGGATATCCGTATTTAATGTGTAGATTATAACTCGCTTGTTTCCCTCATCGGTGGGTCGGATGTATATATCATTATAGCAGTATGTATGAATGGGTTTCTGCAATTGTACAAGCTGTGTCTATTTTTCCTTTCTAAGTTATGGTGCTCGATCCTTCAATGCGATGGCCCTTATTGTACTTCAGACTACAAACAAAGATGCTGTCTATAAATGCATGCAGATGTATAGATGATGCTACTTTTGGTAGTACTCGGGACCAGGAACGACCTTATTCTTTCTACTTGTAACACGTTTTAGTTCGCTCGAGGAACTTACAAAATGACCGACTGACTGTTTGTTTCTCTGTAGAAACGATAACTAAAGAAGGAACCCAAAATAGGTATTAACTAACATACGATCTCATGATTGAGAGACCAATAAAGTCACAAAAAGTCTTATACCCTTCCATACTTAAGAAGACCACTTTTCCCCAGAGTTTTCCCATATCATAAAAAGAAGTTTATCCTCAGTGGATAAGTGGATCGGTGTATTCGTATCTTCTTATCCTCCCTCTACTACCCAAACAAAGCGAAGACGATAAAAAAAACAAAGCAATTCAACCTATTATGGTAATACTAACCCGACCCAGACCCTAAACTATGAATAATGTGTGTACGAGTCTGATAAAATTAAAACCCCAATGAATAGTCACATTGAATATGTCTCAACCTGAGTAAAATTATTAACAAGACTGTCCAAGTTTCCTTGGATTGCTTTGGTTTGCTTGAAATAAAAAATGTAGCAAATTTTAGCAAGTTTTCATGGATTCTGTCCGCTTTTAATGTTATAACTTAACTTGCTCAGTCGACAAGAATGAATGAAAAGGAGAACCAAGCCCAATTTCTTGCCCAGTAAGGTTGGACAGACGGACAAAGTGGTTTTTTTACTCAGAATCCGGATATTATGGAAAAGAAAAGTGTAAGAAAGAGGCATGGAGATATCATAAGGTTCATAGGGTTGTCATTTACCGCTGTGTTGGTTTGCATTGCATGACTGGCTTTCCTTACCTTCTAGATATAGCCATTTTGCCATTTACTTACCTCCACAAAGTTAAATTGAGAGACTATGCAGAGGGACAAAAGTGGAAAGCAAAACAAGTGTGTATTTGGATGGAAAAACAGGAAAGTGAAACAGAGCACCGAGAAAGTCCAGACTTTGAGCAACAACGGTTGGTTGGGGTTCGTATATTGAATGTTATGATATGATGACGGTACAAAAAAATTTAAGAAGAGACCAACAGTCACCGCATGAGCTACCATCATTATATTATATTGCCAACACCGAACCGGGTAGCAGACAGTATCCCTTGCATTGAATGCGTGTTTTCTCCCGATGCGGTTTAAACAGGGGAAGTTCCAGTCCCTGGGTTAGTTTGACATCCAACGTCAAGCAGTCTGGGTTGGTTATCGTGGTTCTGGCTCTCCAAGTTTCTACAATTCTTTCAATGTGACCGACTGTATTTTGTGGATCATAAAACTGTCTTTGCTGGTTTGTCATACTGATAATCCTGTTTCACTCTGTCCCCAGTTGCCAGTAGAATTAAGAGTACATATCCTTACCAGAAATTAAAACAGATCTGCTGACAACTACTACTACTACTTCATTTCATCCGAAGGCGTATAATATCATTATAAAATGATTAGTCCTTTGGAGTTCAACTTGGTGGATAGAGGTTTCAAAGGCTTGTATTTTGTCTAAAAACATCAGCTAGCTGTAAAGCATCTTTAGTGAAATGTACAAGGACCTAAAACAACAAGGCACTCGACTGGTCGTTCACTGGAACCTTTTGAACAAAACTAAAACACAATAGCTAATCCTGAACGGACTTTCCTTCCTACTTAAGTTCCTGTTGATACTAACTTAACTACAGGCAGGCTACATATTTAGAAAATACAATCACCCACCACTCAGAGTTTTGTGGAAATTAATCTCCTTGGGTTGTTTACCATTTTCTCCGTTTGTAAATTAAATTTATAAATTGCCTGTCTCAACTCTTATAGCTTAAAAGTATGCCCTCCTACATCAGTGGTAGTGTTTGAGCTTTTTATTTCGTATGCAAATGCAGGGACTAGTATTAGATTGTGAATAGGCCAGGATAAATTCAGTCGAGGAACAGAATTATGTCTTTACATAAAAACCCATTCACCCCTGCTAGATAGTAACTAGACTAAAAACAAAGTCCTCCAAGAAGAGAATCTTTCTGGTGGAACTATGCAGAATATTAATTTTGCACTCTGTTATAATATTCTTGATACGGAGGAAAGCTCCATGGAGATTATAACCCTAGAATGTCTCTTCTATGAATGAATTAAGGATTCAGATCTGCTAAGAAAAAAGTTAGCTACCATTAGAAAAGTCGGGTTAAACATTCTACGAAAAGAGACCACCATTGGTTAAAACACAGCCTCAAGTTGAGTTCAAGGAGTCATGTACTATTTTTCATCTGATTACAGATTAGTTAACAGTATTGAAGTAATGTCTAGGAGATTTAGTAATAATATTTAAACTAGGTGAGCAAACAAGGATAATTGAGTGAAAGTATTGTATGAGAGAACAATACAGAGCAAAACCACAGAAGACATTAGATGAAAGTACGTGCTGGTTCCACAAAAGAAGATTTAATCTCGTATTAAATTACATTCAATCAAATCTCTCCAGCAGAGGAGCTTAATCTTATCTTGAGATCACCTCAATCCTAAATCATTGTTGATCTTGTTGCTTACCCCAAATAACTGCTTCCATTTCATTACCACCAAACTACGCTATAGCTATACGACCCAACCACCAAATACTTCACTGGCTTTACCACCATCATCATAACATATCATCACCATTAATAATAGGACGGACAAGCAAACCGGGGATCATGTTATAGTACAATTTACTACACCTGTGTGTATCAAAGAAACTAAACTTAGTGTGAGAAACTCCTGTCACTTCTACTACTTACTTTCTTCCCTTTGGTTCAACCTCTTACGAAGTTGTAGTTGTATGAGAACAAAAAACAAACAAGCTGTCCCAATTTTTCCAAGAAAGTTGGTCATTTTCTTCAACTAACTGGAACTGAAACGGCTGACGGAGACTAGAGGATTGGATTCGATTGAAGGGAATGGAACGGGTTGATTTTCTTTTTCTTCAGGTAAGTAAATCTGCACAGAAAATGGGTCGAAATTGAATGACTTTAAGCATTCGGTATTGTGAAGCAGAAGCAGCAAGTTGGATTAGTTTTGAGGATAGAATATAAATAGGAGATCGCGTATACGCCGCTTTAGAAAAACAAGTTAGCTAAGGATGGGAAAAGTTAGACGAGCAAAAAGAAGGAGTTGTTGGTTCAGTAGGTCCTTGTCGTAGAGAAGTTATTCCATCATTGATAGTATCGGTCGGTAACTGCTTGACTTGAACCCTTGCAACTTGATAACACATATGTACAGTTAACATGGAAGAAAGCTCAGCTGAAGGTTGTATGTAGATACGATTCAGTGAATCAAGTCACCTCACCTAGTAGGGGCAAGCAGGACGATCAAGTAGACTGAATACATACACAGACACACATATGGTATCAAATCTATCGAAATCGAATGTGTTTTCTCAACTCAAATAAAGTTTCCTTCATGAGGAATTACTTTTTGGGCGGAGGCGAAGAAAGCGATGAGATAGAAATGAGGCTCTAGCTGTAGACTGCAGTTAGCTACTTGATACAGCTTACTTTTCACAATTCAACCTGACAGCCTCAACACTTGGTGATGCTTACTACTACTCCACACGTATCATAGGTTAAGGGAAGTGTGTTATCGGTTGGAATTAGTATCCTAAAGAGGAAGGTAGTGGTTGCTGCCTGACATTGTTAGGGATTTCATTCCTACGCAGAGAAAGTCTTGGGCTGAACTGAGACACTTTTTTCAATCCTTTAACTCCTTGTGATCCGTTCCTGTGAGGAAAAAGTAAAAAAATAGTGAATGAAAGGTTGTCTGCATAGCCCTGGTTGGTTGTGGGTGTAACGGTAACACCATTACTTGCTACGGTGTAGGTATTTGGGCATTGTTGAATCGTTGGAAACCACTATGTAAGTAAATAGATATACGAGATTGAATCGAGATGGAGAAATGATACGAAGAAAGTTAGAAGCCTTTTGAGATTCGATGAGAACAATAATATTAACATTTTTTGCTTTCGGCTTCTTCGTTTTGTTGGCCAACTAACTATTCCTCCTACTCCTAGTGTAGATAACAGTTAGCGAGAGAGTTGGGAATGAAATCGACTGTACATGATGTTTTGTTAGGAAACTTGTATAAGATCGAGTAAATATTTTCTGGATTGTCACATCATCACCTGATGTAACAGTTAAACGTGTTGATACTGTAGTTTTAGCAGTCTTAATCAGAATCAGTAGCTGTGACCGGATTCGGTAGATTGAAGAAGATAGTATAGAAAGGTACTGGTGACTGCATGTGTTCTAACAACTATGTAATTATAGGACTACCAGGACCGATTAAGATGCTGCACAGTGCCTAGAATACATTAAAGCTGTAGAGAGTACATATCCTTATTTCTATTTATTGGTTCATTCAAAGCAGAGATTGCCACTTTCACCTTAGATCCTTAACCAAAATCAACGGTGTTTAAAGACTTACTTAGTCTATATGTTGGTCTTGCCGTCCAAAAACTATTCATATCCTATTTACCACTGCTAAAAATCCTCTCGTAAGGAAGCTTCATATATTGTATTGTTTCATCCACTCCTCTCTGTTGGTACAAACGAAGGTAATAATGAAGCCAAGTTTTATGCTTGCCAGTACTCAGAAAACACACACATTTGGTCTACACACATACAAAGCATGGTTTCTTATTAGTGCAGTGCAGTGGTGTGTTGGCTGGTCTGGTGAGCTCTTAGCTTTTTTTATTTCTAAGCAGTTAACAGAATCTACAAGTTTTTCGTATTTGCTCTCTTTGGACTTTAACCTGAACCGTAGGTCGTTTTGTCCGTACCTTGTTCTTGTTACTATGTTTCTCCCTCTGTATCCTATTAGATAACCTTGTTTTCTCTGGATGGGTGCGTTAATGTCAGGCAGAGCTATTATTTTATTTTTACTACTCCTATCAAGCCCATTACCACCACCAGGACCACGAGCCAGGCTGAACTGATTACCTTTGAATTAACGAACATGCCCGTTCTTCCAAAACCTCTCTCTTCTTCACCTTTACAATTCTACATTCCTGCACATTTCCCAGATTTCCCACCAGCCGACTCCGCTTAAGCCACAGTTAATCTTAACCATCAATGCTTAATTTCAGATCTTAGCTTATTCCAACTTACCTATCTACAACTTAAAATATGTCTTACATCGGCGGCTCAGATGGAATTAAGATTGAGTGAAGATCGGGAATCAGAATTCTGTCTGAATTAATCCTTAGAAGGAAAAGTTTTGTCTTGATTCGTCAAGCTTGGCTTCTCTCTCTTAAATGAACTTAATGGAAGCTTTCTCTATTAGTCATTGCCACTTTCTCCCATTTCCATCATGCAGTTATCTTAAAACTAACAAGATTTCAGAGATTTACGACAAACTATAATGACAAGTTACAGCAGTCCGGCGGATGAATTAGTTTAAGCAATTTACGTGAAAATTCTGGCATTGATTGTCTATGCCTTCCTGACTTTGACTATCTCTATATTTATGCGTCATTCAATAGACTAAGATTGTTCAAAATGCTTCTTCCCTTATGTATATTGCTACTTTAACTTTTAGAGATTATTTCTTTAACCACGAAATGTCGGCTTTCTATACTGTTGTGAAACCTTTGCTTAGTTGCCTATTATACCAGTTAAGCTTACGTAGGGCTATTTCGGGAATATTGACTGCTCAGCTTTCCTAGAAAAGACGTTACAAGTGTATTAAACTCTGTATAGCTTGGATTACTGGAGAAAGTGGATCGCTGGGCAATTTGTAAATGAGTAACTTTTCCTCAACACTTCAACATCATTATGGTCTGCAAATGATTGTTTGCTTAAGTTAAATTAACCATCTAGTTCGCTACACCAGAACATATTCATAATGTACAGGTTACTGGCATTATTTTGAGGTCATCGTCAGTTTAAAGAGTATTACACTGCATTAGTTCCACCAGTGACAATGTTCTACACTGGTAGTATTATTTAGCAAAATCATTAGGAAGAAAGTAGATTGATACATGAAAATGATATTAGTTCGTTCCAAGCAAGTTGGAAACAACGAGCATAAGTCAAATGTTTGTGAAATCCGGAGCTTTGGCTTTGGCTCTGCTACAGGAAGCTGCATGAATGAGATAAACCGCAGACGTTGTACATAATAATTCTAAAGGGAACTGACTTATTATAGAGAGCCATGTTGTACAGTTTGCTGTTAGAAGCTTCTATAGCACAATAAGTTACGGCAAGAAATAGCTAAGGGCACATTCAACGGTGTCTGAGCCGTTGGAAATAGTAGGATGGGTAGAATTGATACTTTAAATGTTGAATGCTGAATACAAGTATTAAAACATACAATAGAAAGCAACCACTGAGGAGGTTGCTTCTGGGTGTGTTTTGTAGATGAAATAGAGGAATTTAACAACGGGGATGATAAGCCTCTAACGACCCTTACACTTTCAACTCTCCACGAATCTTGTGCAATTACTTGGCTTCAATTATGATGATAATGGTTGGTGATCGTGATGCGGTGTTTGATCCTCTAATAAAGTCAAGTTGTAATTCGACTACTACATACCCAGACGTCGGTACATTTGTTTGGGCGTGGATTAACAAGTCGTAAGAGAATAACGATAACAGGTAGGAAATAGGGAATTACATACCCGGGAGATGACTTAATGAGGTACATTCAGCACTATAAAGCCTTCTTAATTTACTTAGAAACAGTATCATTATTATTATTTAGGCAAGCCTAATTTTTAACATTAATAAATGAGATATGTATTATGTTTTTAGAGCAGGGATAAGATTAATGACTTGTTTCCACATTGTATAACGTATTTATTGGACAATGCATTATTAGAAGTTAGTAATTCAAACCAACGAAGGAACTATTACCTACTAACACTCATGTTACTTTTAGAAAGTAGAGGTGAAGCCGTAATACTTTTTTAAAGGGGATCTAGACAATTAGATAAGTTGAGTTGCTTCATCCCACACAGTTTTTACAAGCCGTGTCAAGAAACCACATCAAAGTACACCCACACTCATAGGGATTAAACTTGAGAACCAATATTATTAGTCTGAATACGTACAACAGCTACTTAGTTGATAAAAAAAACCCAAAATATTACATTCTGTAAAAACATTAATCAAAATAAAATCATAATAGGATAAAATATACGCACGATACATATGCATAAACCAAGTTTATTAGTGTAGTCTTTCTATTTAATGTATCAAATTGCTTAATGCTCCAGTGAGGGTGACATTATCGCCATACTTTCTCCTCTCACAAATAGACACACTACTCGCTTATTGGAGCTGAATACTAAACAGTAACGAATATTTATATAACATTAACATACTTGTATTTCAGTAGAGAAAGAGAAACGTACTTGTGTTATATATACTTACCAGTATTTAATACGTGGTGGTAAGCCCCACAAGTTAAGTATTGCATGCTTGGGAAAGTTGATCTTCTTCAAGATGATTCATAACCAGACAAAGTAGGATACATTTCAACGGTGACTCTGCTAGGAAGCCAAATAATATGTTTGGAAAATGATACCGAACCATAATTTAAGGAGACACTACTGTAAATAACTGTAACTGTATTATAAATTTTCCTAATACTACTTTTTACCCAACCCATGCTTAGTTTGTCACCCTTATTACCCCCACGTATGAAATAAATTATAAAGCAAAAGAACCCCTTACCTTGTATAGAGTTTACTCCAACACAAACAACGTTTCCGTACTATGCTATGCCAAAATCAATGAACACCAGTCTTAATCCATCACAATTAAAGTCATGGAACGAAACTGGTACATAAAACTGGTATTTTATAACTTGATCTAAAAGGTAATGTATTAGTGACGATGATATAAGTGTTGGTTTAAAATGTGTACAATGTTCACTGATCTGAAACCTCAGAACTAGAGAATCGTTTAATGAGAATTGTTAAGGGAAAAAATCCCTTTGATCAGACGAAGACAAAAGTGGAACAAAAGGGAACAACGTTTGGAATACAGGAATATGGACGCTGGTGTTAAATTATTATTTTGTTCTTGAGAAAATGAAAAGAATAGAAATCCCAAGAGCGGATAATAATAATACTAGGGCATATAGGAAGTCAAACAGTCATCCCATAATTCAGTGTTTCGGCTGCTGTTACGCGTAAGTTTTTTTAGTACCCATCGAGTCAAAGGGAATGTCACCTACCAATAGCATTTGCTTTGTTACCCTTGCTGCACCCACCCTTGTCTCTGTCTGACTAGCCGTAGTGGTACCCTTATTAATAATACGTCTTACTTCCTTCATGTCCAATTTCCCCGTCCGACCTCTCCGTTATTAGACAGATAGGCAGGAGGACAGAATGGTAGGCAGGGAGAGAGCAAAGTCTAGTTATTGCATGTTAAACATTCAAGGGCTGAATAAGCAGGTACTATAGACAGAGATACTAATTCAAACATTCCACATCTACCGAAAAAGCTAGGATCGATTCTGCATTTCCTTTTCGAAAACAACCCTTCTTCTTTCGTAGTCCCTCTTTTTTATTCCACGTTGGGCTCGGTCGAACTTGGCATGCCATTTAATGTGCTACAAACATCATTCAAACTATGTAATATTTATTTAAACTTTTATGCACAAGACAACCTAAGATATACATTACGGTTACGTATTTTTCCACTTTTCTTTTGCACGCGGTATTTTGTAAATTATCTATCATCATTTCTTAAACGGCTGAATGTATATTTTATGCATGAATAAGCAGCTCAAGGTAAGAAAGAGAGGTTGAGAGGCTTCTTGTACGGATACTTGTCTTGGATAATCAGTCAGGGGTAGAAACCATGGCTTTTATTATCAAGATCTGGATTAAGTTGAAGTAGGGAAAAGATTAGTCATACATCAGAGAGATAATTGAGAACATGAGAATTTGATAAGAAAGCTTCTGGGCAGGGTTGTTAGTACAAGTACAGGCAAAAGGTTTATTTCTTCTTGTTCTGTACGAGTTGATGAAAGTGCTGGCCCATTTTAATAAAAAAAAAGTATATGCATAATAAAGAGTACAGATTTTAGATCCAGCAGCCCTCTTTTGATTCCGTGAACCTCTTCCCCTTCGTTTCATCTCTCAAGCCTCAAGTCACTCGGTCGATGAGAAGTGGGTAGTCATTTTTCAAGGAAATTATCACCCTTTAGAAATTATTATTGAGAGAATGGGAGTGAAAAGTTTGTTAGAATGGCAGTACACTTTTCTCCACTTCCTTTTAAACAATGGATAACTTCCCTTCTATTATGGTATAAAGTTGAAACCCACTACCTACTTTCTGTACTACCACCGATATGTGTACGTATTGTCTCGAATAGTGTCCTCTCCCAAATAGTGTCCCCCCTTAATTACAATTTAAAACCCCATAAGCCCTGTTCTATTCAATTGTATGTTAAATTTGACCTCCAAAAAACTAAAAAAATTAATTACTGTCCGGGGACACTATTCGAGACAATACGGTATGTAAATGTAAACCAATGTAGAAGGGAGCCTATAGTTTACTTTATACTTACTACTTTCGTTACTAAATGGACCCTTGAGCGAAAATATCTACCCCCCCCCCATTGACTACTATTTCATTTCTGCATTTTTTTGAGTGGGATAAATTAATTTTGTTTAATTCAAGCAAACGTCAGCCTTTGTATGTATAATCGGGATTTAAAAATCTTTCTCTTTCACTCTAACGTGATAATTCTGATTATCTTTCTCTCTCTAAATCTGCCATATAGGATCTTCTCTTTGGAATTAAACCTGCTTCTACTAAAACAAGGTTAGCTTAGCTTTAAGAGTCCAAAGTTTGGCTGATTTTTTCAGCAACGCCAAGTAATAAAGGACACTGAACGATTTCCTTGGGATGGTATAATTTTTTTTCGTAGAATGGGAATGTGACTGTAGTCTAGCATCCCTGGTGGGAAATGAGAACGACAGTTTCCATTATATTCTGTATAGTTCTATCCCTACTTTTATTATTGTTATAAAAAGTAGAGATTGTAGTTTATGAATGGTAGAGATCGTGCAGGATCATAATATAAGTTCAAAATATACTTTTTTCTGAATGCTAAGCAAGCACATCATGATTTAATGTGGGAAGTCGAAAGCAAAGCAAGCACAATTTTCCATTTCGCTTTCTTCTGCAAATAAATACTAAGGAACTTTATTGTTATTATTATTACATATGTATTATTATCATTGCAGTGGTAGTATCAGTATCGCAATACTATCCATTTACTGACTGCATGCTTGTCTTGTATGTCTTGCTAACTAGCTCTATTCCATATTAAGATAGATACTCAGTTAGAATGCTCATGTTATTTCATTCTTTTGTAAACTGGCAACTTTTCTCTCTATGTAAATGTAATTGTAAATGGAAGGAAGATTCTATATGCTTTCTCTTGGTTAAGGAAAGCTTTTATTCTGACCATACTGGAAATAAATAATGGTAGTGATAGCAGGATTATATTTGCTTAGTTAAACAACTTTTCATCGTTATACTAACCAACCCGATTTGAATACATGTGAGATTTTTCTCTTACTGGTTCGGTTGAGTAAATGTTTATTACATCGGTTGTTGTGTTGCTGGCTTGGCTGGTTGTTGCGCAAAACATTATAATGTTAAGATGAGGCTCAAGGTTCATTTTATACTCTGCTTTCTTTCATTATTCTTCTTATTCTCCCATTATTTTTGCGTTTCCATTAGTTTTCTCCAACTTTCTTAAAATTACTTGCCTTTCCACTTACCAGCTTTCTCCGGCAGTTTATTCTGTAGGTTTGCGTTGCTATTTCTTTGTTGAACGATTTGGCATAAACTACTACGTGTTTTTTTTTTCAAACACAGCATACTAGCAAGCAGTATAGAGAAGTTTTCATGGTTCCTTCTTTACCCAAGAATTCGAATGAGAATGTAAAAAATGGGATGGATTAAGAACTTAATTATATTTTGGTTATTTTTACTTAAGTAGAATATTATTCAGTCTATGACTTCTTACTTGAGTAGTAGATGGGATAGAGTAAAATATTTTTTAGGTCAATATTAGTTTGGTACTGTGTACAAAATCAACCAAGACTAACCTACTTCAACGTGTATTTTGGGAATATTTCGGAAGAATGGGACTACGATGATGACAGAATGCATACTTTAGTGTAGCTACCGTATTTCCCGATTTAATTCCACTGGGGAATTATTTTTTCAAACTCCGATTTGCCATGGGGAATTCAACCGGGGGGGGGGAATTATTCCGGGGTGGGGAATTGTTATTTCAAACGAATTTTTCGTTTAGGACCCAGACTTTTTGATAATTTTAGTAGTAATTTTAATTAAAAGTTACACCAAAAAATAGACTTTTTGAACTCTTTTTTGCTGACTTTGTCTTTCAAAGTTAAAAAATTAACCAGTCGTTCCCAGTAATTCATAATTATTTTAAAACTGAAATTGAGTGAATAAGAAGAATATGTAATTAAACTAAAGAATATGAATCGTTTTAATAATTAAATTTCAGTTTAATTTTTAATGGCAATTTTAAAATCCTAGTAATTTGTTCTTTCAACAATGTTAATTCTCTAAAGTAGTTCCTTAATTGAATTACAAAAAGCATTTTAAAGTTAGTAAAAAAAATGCATTCTCTGCTTTGGCTAACTATATCTAATTCGAAATTTTTATGGTAAAAAAACCCTTGTCAAAATTTTTTTAGGTATTGCTCTTTTAAAACGGTTAAACATTCTTTGAGAAAGTTAACTTTCAATATATCTCTTATTAAAAAAGCTTCAATTTGAGGGATCGGAATTCTTTCCCCTTGGGGAATTATTCCGGCGGGGGGGGGGGGGGGGAATTATTTTTCAAATGGCCCGAACCCCATGGGGTATTATACCGGGGGAATTAAATCGGGAAATACGGTACTCATTTAATTGGTTTCACCGATTTGAGGGCTCAATGAGCTTAAACTTGCAGTCTTATGTTATTATAAGGTTAAGTATAATGGTATAGGTGCATCTTTTTTCTTGCCTCGAAGCGTTTCTTTTAAACTGTATGAAGTCAAGAAATTTGTCAGGTTGTTAATTAAAACAATTTTGAAATGCATACCCCAAATCCTGGCCTATAAAACGCCCTCCTTAATTATACCGCAGGCCTATCCTTTACATGTTCAAAGATGTCAAAGATCTCTAAGATGTTAAAAATACTTCCAGACATATTTTTTATCATACATAAGGCGCGCCATGTAGGCGAGGATTTAGGGTACCTTGAGCTAGATGCGTTGTATTATTGTCTAAAAATGCTCAGAGGAGTTAAATAATACATTACGCTGAGAATTTAAAATAAACTTAAGAGATTCTGTTGGAGTGAGACAGACTATTAAGAATACAGTGATTATATTGATGTACCGTTTTTCCTGTTTTAATTCCGCTGGGGCTTTATTGCTTCGAAGGGAAAGTTAGAAATTCTATTAACATGGACAAGATAGGACTTATAAATTGGAAAGGTAGGAGGAATTAAACCGGAGGAGGAATTATTCCGGGGGAGGAATTAAAACGGGAAATACGGTACATAATGGAAAGTTTCCCCAGTCTTTTCAGAATGTTTGAACATTTCACCAAGAAACCTTAGAAAAGCTGAACTCAGGATTTGTTAATCTAGTAGGAAAATCTCAGCCCGTATTTGGTCTGTTGTGGTTTTGTTTTTGCTAGTCAAGAGTTGATGTAGAAGAATACATACTCTCTGTCAATAAATATTAGCAATGCCCGTAGCTCTGAGCAGGCTTACGTTTTTGAAAAACATGCAAATAAAGTTAGATGAAAGGAGTAGAATAAAGGACAAGAATATAATGGTTGTTTATGGTTAGTAATTATGTTGACAATTTAGTCCAGATCATGATAGAGACTTTTCAGTTACTCCCAGTTTTTCATTTTCTATAGGTTCTTTAAGTTGTGAATAAAAGCAAAGAGAGTAAGGAAGTTGGATTAATCTTGGATGGCAGCTTAGACCCATTTTAAATCAACCAAAGTTTTCTTGAATGAATTTCACGTTATGTCGATCTGAAGCTGTAGAATTGAGGATGTAAAAAATGTAATAGGACTAGATCTAATGCATGCTTTGCTAACCTTCAAGAGAAATAAATCAATTTAATTCATTAAAAACACAGTGTGTGTTACATTCTATACAGAATATGCTATAAGCCATGTTCATTTCTAGATTTGAAAGTATTACTTATTTGGCTTCTGTCTTTTTTTCCATAGATTGTTTAAAATCCTTACGTGTTAGTGTGACGTCTCATTTATCACTGGAGTATGTCCATCCTCAACTCTGTGGCATGTAGTAATCTATCTCGGACCAGATGTGCAGTTTCTGTAATGTTATAAATGATGTCCTATTTTACCTTATTGCATTAAAAAATGGGGGAGTGTATTAATAATTACCGCAAGTAAGCACAGTATTACTGGGCCCAATAAGGGTAAATTAGAGTTATCCAGCACTACTACCGTTCTATTGACGTGGCTTAGAGGTAGTACAGCATAATCCAACTTCTAGCAGGCAGGAGTGTAGATAGTGGTAAAGTGAGGGATGAAATAAATATCGTCTGATAGATAGAGGGAGAAATGAAAGCCTCATTCTTTCTGCATGCCTTTCTCCCATTCATCAGTCCAAAGAGATGAGATCTCTGTCATTTTTGTTACCGTTGTTATGAATCAAACTAGCGTAGCTTAGCAAGTTGGAGAGAAGTCTGTAAAAATACAAAGAGATTATGAACCAAATTTGTGATATAGCACAAACCAACATCACGCTATTTATGTTATTTTTGGTTCCGTTTAGTATATCTCACTAACTTGAATTATTCTTTTTCCCCTTGAAAAGGGTTGACTCAGCCGAATTCAGATTGATAAGAAAAAACTGGCGGAGGTGGATTAGGATAAATGTAAAAACGCTCTTGGTCGTGGTCTTGTCGTGTAATGGAATGTGATAGTCTGACCTTATATGGCGTAGGAGTATTGTGGTGTGGTTTGTGGTCACAACTAAAGCATGTGGATGTGTGTTTTATCATAAATAGCATGCGTACACAAAATTCTAAAAATTTATTTTTGAGCGATATAGATCTCCTGCTCGTTTTGTTCAGGAGTATATTTATTATATCGTATAAAATATAACTTGTAGCATAGGGTCTCTGATATTAGTTACGCGTGACTGCGTGTTCTTACTTTTTACATGCGTAAAAAAGTAAAGCTTACGAAGGTTTGTTAACGTTTAGTTGGCTCAACTCAGTCTTGTGTAAACCAAGAACGAAGGGTTTAGATTGGTGCAATTGTACATTGCAGTTGCACCAAACACAGAAAAACCTTGATGTCTGATAGTTATTATTTATTAATAGTATATTCAAAGTAAAGTTCAAGGGAAAACTTTCTTTCGACCCCAATTTGTTGGACGGAATATGCACCGTTAGTACTGTGTAATAAGGAAGAGGAACCCCTTGTGGGAAATTTAACATGCAATCCAAAAAAAGTTCAAAACAGTCTTTTGTACCTGAGTGTTCCAATATGCACATGTACTCTTGGATTTTGCTGCACCTATATAGATTTAGGTTCATGACATATACACTAAATGCCTCTATTCTTATTCAAACATTTACCTATAAGAAACAGCAGGTGTAGTTCCTGTCGTACGCTGAAACTAACTTTTACATAAATTCATAACAGAGTTAAGGGAAATGTTTGGCAGTACCAGACATGTTTCAAATTTGAATAGCTCTGATCCCATACGAAAGTTACTTAGGAAGGCAAGGTCGAGTTCAAACCCTCCATTATGTAATGGCTCCTCTGAGTCCAAGTAGGTTTACGCGTAGTCTCAAAATCATGTTTACTACACTATCCGGTACCGGATATGTGGCCAAGACAAACCTAACATAATGGATCCACTCAGGGGAAAGTGGAAAGCTTTATAAATACTCCCCTAGCAATAGCATAAGAAGAGAATACCTTCAATTTGATGCATCACATTAGGATTGATGATGAGAATTCTAGGGAGGAAAAAGGGTAGCTGTGTTCATACGTACTAAGACAGTCACCTTAAAAACTCTACCGGTGCCGGCACGATTTCTATGATGATCACGACTGTATTTTGATACTATACTTTTGTGAGGGTAATATTTGGTATTGTAATGGAAGCCGGAGGAAATGGTTTTCCGAGAAAACCCGTATCCCAGAGACTTTGGTCATAAGCTAATGCAATATGCACTTACCACCCGGTGTTCCAAATCCATGGACATTTCCCAAGGATTAAAGTCCTTCTGTGGCGTTACATTTCTGCCTATCTATGCAAGACTTATTTTCACTTACTTTTCTTCTTCTTTACTTGTTTGAAAAACAAGGCTAATGTAATGGCATAGGTATGTCTTAGAAACGCGTGGGTCTATTGTGTGTTTTTCTGCCTAATCTAGAGAAAGATCAAGATCTGGTTTCAGTGCTGCGTCTTTCGGTTCTGGTTTGAATACATAAATGCTTGAAATTATCAAGCAGTCGGCCCTTTTTACTGATCGATTCGATTCGACTAAAATATTTAATCAAGAAACCAACCAACTGCTCCAATTTTATAAAAGGTTTTAGAATCTCAAAATGTTTTATCCAGGACAAAATAGAAGACTGACTGGAAGTCTTGTGGGAATGGACTGGTGCTACCCATACCAAACTAACCAGCTTTATTTGAAACTAACTGCTTCGTATGGAAAATTGAATTGGCAAGCTGTACAACTACTGCTACTATGGTACGATTAATACTAATAATATATGTATGTTTCCCTGATTCCTCTTTGTTCATTTAAAATCATTTCCCTTTTGACTTATAATCTGACAGAGCTATATTAAAGAAACACGGATCTGGCTGGAATGAAGATGAGAAATTCACTGTGTGCATAGCGACTGTTGCGATATTAATCAGGCTGGGATGTAGAGAAGGATGGACTTATGTAAAAGGCTGGAAGACTGTTATGTCATTTGGAGAAAGTAAGATATATATCTTCAACCGTTAACCAAACTGAATCAAGAAGGTGCTTGCTACTTTTCCGGCTCAACCATTTCGACTTGTTTCCAGTAAAAGGGAAACTTCTGTCTCAAGGGTTAATCGTTTCTCGAGAAAACATTTAATTTGAGGAGTATCGATCAGCTTTTTCCCAAGAGATGGAGAAAGCATAAAAAGAAAAAACCCACAGGAGTAATCACTTGGATTATCTTACTTTTTACTTGTCTACCTATAATGATCAGGTGGAGGTACGTCTGGGTTAAATTTATGCAAGGATAATTACTACTCTTTCGTTCCTTCGTCCAAGTTCTATAGACAATCAATAAAATTGAAAAGAGAATCTTATAGCACAAAGGTGTTTGTGCAAAATTCTTCACAATTAAGTCAAGTGCAGATGTGATTGATTACTGAATGAAGTAAAATCAGTGTAACTAATACTACAAGTGAAAGTGCTACTTTTGCACCGAAAAGATGTTGTTTGGACTGTGTTCTATTACGCGATTTTTTGTTTTAATCCTGGCAACCGGTAAGTAATATCTTTTATTACATTTTAGATTTATAAATATAAACAAGCGTGAAATATTTTTCATCTTCGCAGTATTCTGTCTCAGCTTTCGAAAGGCTTGAAAATAAAATAGCTTAGACAGTTATGACTAGGACAAACACATTTAGTGACAGTACTCGAGAGTACAACAACTTAAAGTTAATTATTCCACAATAGTGTAGACACAGAGGGAGATACAGGATTCCTTCAAATTATGAATTTCTTCCAGGAAGCGTTTGTCATAATAAAATATGTCCTGGACGGAGAAACAAAGCCGATATTATTCAAGACGAAAGAAGTTAGCATTGATACTGCCTGTTCATGCCTTTATTTTCACTTTTAAGACAGAAATTATTTATGGAAGAAAAGGCTTTTCTCCAAACATGCCTCGTTTGTCTAATCAAAAATAGATAATATTATTAACAAAGAAGGGCCTTCCTCTCATTCGGCGTAAAATAGCTGTTTGCATAAATTTTACGGTCTGTCAAGAAAATTTTTGAGGTTGGGGGTTCCCCTCTGTAGTTATTTATTTCATGATGTACAACTATCCCCTTTGTCCCCTTTCTTTTCCCTTTAATAACATTTACTTACCTACGTACCATCCACGTCAACTTCCTTCCTGTTAAGTCGGAATGTTTGGTAGCGTTATACATACTAAATAGCTAGTAGTTTGGTTGGTTTGGTGGTAAGTTAAATTTCTCTCATCGGTTGGTCTCTTATTCATTTCTCCAATTTACGGAAAATGTGACAAGAGAAAAGCCCAAAAATTTATATGCCATGCCATAAGACTTGATACCCATGGAACGGTGACAGGTACATGGGGACCAGGAGTAGTTTATAATGCAGGACTGTCACTCTCAGCTTGCTGCTGCTTCTGCTAAGAAATGAATCCACCTTCAACCACTGTTGAGTGTCAGGCTAATTACATATTGTATTGCTTATCTTCAGGGCATAATATGACATAAAGAATAAATAGTTGGGCTCTGAAAGATTTCTGTGGAATAAATGTTTCAACTCGGTGGAATGCTGGTCTAAGACATCTAGCTGGCAGATAAATTTAAATGAATTAAATGTTTTCCTAAGTGTCAAATTGCTTATGGATAGCTTTAGGCATTATGAGACGGGTTTATGTACTGATATTTGTTGTACCCCAAATCCTCATCTATATGCCACCCTCGCTAATTATGCCGCACGCCTATCTTTACATGTCAAAATGGTAACTCTCTCATGTTAAACATGCTTCAAAACATCTGTTTTCCATACATTAGCCGCGGTATATAGGCGAGGATTTAGGGTAGTTATATACGTACTCATATATACTTTACAAGAGTAATTGTTTTAGAGGTATTTTTTCAGCAGGTGTCCTATTCCTAGAGTGGACTTAAGTGTTTATTATAAGCACGGTAATAAATTGTAGATACGTCGCAGGGATTCATGGACTGATTAATCTATGACCAAATGCAGTTATGAGTCACACTTAACTTCGGTCCATTTTGCCTCCCTGATTCCACTTCCATTTATTAGTGACTGAATGTGATAGAAAGTTAAGAGGTATGTGGTAGACATTATTACAATTATTTCATAAAGCTTAGAGTATACGGCAGGGTAGGTAAACCCCTTGATTTATCTAGGATGAAGGATAACTGTTTAAAATAATAGTCATTTGCAATAATTTACCAATAAACAATGCGTGCGGGCGGTTCTAAGAAAAGTAGAAGACTAGGTACATGCACTGTAATATCAACCAGGAAGGGGAAAGTAGTCCGTTGCTTAATTATCTTGTAGAACACATACAGACAGTATATTTAGGAATTGGTGGTGGAGCTAAGTAAAACTGAGTAAACTAAGTAAAATCTTTGCAAGTCGGTTTGAGGTGGTTGGTAAGCCAGTGGTTAATTCATTTAAGGTAGAGTACATTAACTGTAAGGTCCATACCTAAATTTAGGATTTGGGTAGTATACGGAATACGAGAAGCTGTTAGTTTGAACCTACACATGTATTTTATGTTGGATGACTGATCAAGGAAATTAATTATTTGTTCATCCACATGTCCTCAGAGATACTTCGAAGTAATAAATATCCCTGCGTATACCTTTACCTACTTGTCTGCTGTATAAATAGAGCTACCAACTGTATTTACTATTATCTCTTGCCTGCCTTACACTCTACCTGAAAGCAGTAGTTACTCACTATTGCTCTCGTGGTTCTATTATCTATTCTCCCTGGAGTCTTTTATTTCAATCTCGGTATTCTTAGAAGAGTACAGTAAATCGATAAATTCATCACAGGCTCAGACAAGGACCCTTGTGCATGCAATAATGCTCATATTAGTATTTATGAGCTTGGCCAATTCGATACATTGTTAGCCAAGTAAGCCTTTATTTCCCTTGCCTGGATAAGTACTTTGTGCGAGCTATAAATATTTATTATCATAACTGTGCAAACTCTTACCTCAAACTATCACTACGATTTATCAAAGGACCATATAAGCTCTGCATGGTTTAAGATTATGAATAAGATATTGGGGGGAAGGTTAAGCTAAACAGTTTCATTTTCCGTACAGTACAGCCTTCTCCATGTCATTTATGCATGTTTTCCACACATAGAATATTATAATGGGTTTAGAGGCAAAGGTTTTATGATAGAGATCCATCCATTTCAACTCCCTCCGGAATTTGCACATCCATCCGACCTTCTTAGAAGTACATCCGTCATTTTATCCAGAAAAGGTTTGACACCTCTTGAAAGGGAAGAACCATAAAGTATGTTTTGTCACGTAATCATCTCTCAGCCTCCGAGTGGATGACTTCGCTCACTGTAATAGGTCGCCTACTGCTGGGTCTGTGTAAATTTATTTATTTACGGCTAGCTGAATAAAGTGTGGATGTTTGCTGAATTGAAGAAAAAAGGTGGAAAATAAGGCTCCTTCCTTAAATCAGCTTCAGATCAGACCTATCTATGTATTGTATATCTTACAACTTTTAACTGAAGAAGCAGACGACCGAGCAGTCAACAAACGAACCACTATTTTATGTGTCCTACTCTACTCTTTGTCCGTGAATTTATTCTGGCTTGCCTTCATTCTACATAATACAGAATATATAATGTAGCGAGAGCAGTAAATACGAGGATCTGTATCCCTAAATCCTCGCCCATATGCCACCCTCGTTAATTATGCCCCATGCCTATCCTTTACACGTTAAAAGGGGTATATCTCCCATGTTTAAAATGCTTCAAAAGGTATTTTTTTATATGCATAAACCGCGGCATATGGGCGAGGATTTAAGGTATTAGGTGAGTGAGTATACGATGCCAGTGTTGATGGTGTGGTAAAGATTAAACACATTGAAAGGGTAGATCTTACTTAGAAGGTGTAAAAAGCTGCAGCACGAGAAATAAAATTTCGAAAGAAAGTCCCGTACAAAATCCTACTTTTATCACTTCTTGACTCAAGAAGAATATCCATGCCGATATGCTTATGGCTAACTACAACAAAGGTAGGACAGGATTGCTTTTTTCAAAGGAACGGCTCTACTTCGGGTGAAAGAGAATGTCAGAAGAATTGGAATAAACCTTGAGCAACAACTTTCTCATAGATAACAATGATAGGATGAAGACCTAGCTGAATGGAAAGAATGGAGAAAGTTTTCTATGTTTTCAAAGATAAAAATATATTTTAGATGATTTCCATGGGTTTAAATTCAATGTATTCCCTTTTGCTCACTTCAATCATCTTGATCATTATCACCTCCATATTATCCAGAACAGTTTTTACGGCATGCAAAAATAAAGTTGACAGATACGTATAGCGGCATGGGCTGAATTTGGAAAATAACAGAAAGCCTTGAAGGTACAATAAGCATTTTATGCTACCCACACAATACTGTATTTTGTATTGAGTACATGTACTATATATGTAGGTAACCAAGGCTTGTTTAATAAAACGGGGAAAGCATCGACTTTGAAATATTGAACTTTTCTCAACCCTCAGTAATCATTTGTATTTTTGCAACCTTTCTTCTCTTTCTTGACATCACCCAGCCTCCTAAAGAGACGATAAGTTTTTATGTAACTACGTAGCTTTTTAAAGGATAAAAACTAGGAAGGCAGTCTGGCAATATATTAGCAGTGATAATAAAAAAGTAGGGAATTCTACTGTTGAGTTTGACATATGAACCATTCGGATAAATTGTCAAGGGTTGAGTTGAGGGACATAACATGCATAATAAACAGAAGAAAGTTACTTACGGCATTACAAGCTACGACCAGTTGGTTTGTTAAAGCAGTACTGCTTTAGGTGTTCTGTACGGGTCATAAATAGCTATGAGCATTTCAATGTGTGCTTTATTGGTTTGGGTTTCTACTCGACTTGGTATGAATACTTGGCCATGGAGTATTTACAAAATAAGCCAGGCAGGTAGATGGATAGCTTTGTAATAATGGTCAAGGGAGGGCAGAAATGGAAGTGGAGTATTAGGTTTAATCCTGTATTTAGGACCATATTATTGACGACTGAGAATGGTTGATTGAGGTCCATGGTGGACTAGGCCCGGCAGAGAGGCTAATAACTTGTAGTGGCCGACAGACGGCATGGAATGGAATGGTAAAGGAAATATATTGTTCTAGCTAATGGATCGAGGGAGAAAGTATGCAGGCAGGAGTAATATGTTGAATCTAATCAATTAAATCGAATTGGGAGTCTCCGCACCATATATAGAACTCCTATTTCATTGTTTGATTTAATTTCTGCTTTCTGCTGACCTTCGTCCCCCTGTAGAACTTCTAATGCTCTCCTCGTTCGTAGACCCAGGTAAGATGAACATTGGTACAGACACAACAGCAAACTAATACACGGGAGCATACTCACTTGACTTATTTTTCTGTCATCATGCTAAACAAATAGTCACCAGGTTGTGGATGTGGATGGAAGGGTAAAGTTAATAAATTGCTATGTAGTATTGGTGGAGTTGTTAATATATCGTTTGGTATTGGATACAATCCTTTTAGAGATGCATTTTGTTTTGCTGGTTTAAAGTAGAAGCGAACAGAAGAGTATATCCTTGGGTTTTTGAAGGATAAATTGAATAAGACAGGGTAAAAAAAGAGTGGGGAGCTTTCACTCTTCATGAATTTTACATTTCTTTCAGCTCTTGCGTCATTTCAATTGGCCAGTGAATCGTCTGAAGTAACTTTCTTATAGCTTGTCAGACAATTCTTATATACAGGGGTGGCCAAAATTCTTCCGAAAAGGGAAAATAATTCTTCCCTAAAAGTTTTTAGTTACTTAGGTGATAACTTTTTAGCCCGTTCTAGGGTTACATACTCCGTGTCAGTCTGTCTACAATCACGATTACTCATGATTTAATGATGCTAGAAGCTTCAAATTTAGCATAAGGTGTCACAATAACGTATCTCAGACTACATTTTTATAGAGCTAAAAGCAACCCAGTGACCCATGGGGGTAAAAAACATTGCAGGGTCATTGAATACCAAGAAAAATGTTTCAATTTGATCACAAATCGAATTTTCAAAACCTGTGGGGGTCAAGAAAACCCACAGGGTCATTGAATGCGCTTTCATGTGTCAGTATAAACTTACGGGTGCAGCTTCCAGATCCCATTCAAGGGAGTTTACCTACAGGGCTTATTACAGTAACCGAGATGTGGGGTACCTGCCCCCACATCCCCTCTTTCTTACTTTACATCCTGTCTGGTCTCTTTCGTACGTGCAGTCTCTACAACTCACGTTCGTTTAACGGAAAACTAGGCCCTCAAATTTTTCATAAATTTCTATACGTTGGGTTCTTAACTGGACTGATTGTTCCCAACTTTTGCCACACACGTCATTGGTCGTTTCATAAGTCCTTTGGATGGGCTAAAAATCGCAAAAATAGAATTACTTTATGTTACATAAGTTAATGTAACCTCCAGTTAAGTTGTCTAATAGTGCAATACAAGGCTTGGTAGCTCAGTTGGTAGAGCATTTGCCCGGATAGCAAAAGGTCCTGAGTTTCGATACTCAGCCAATCCTACTTTTGCACTATTGTATAACATTTATCAAAAGTTGAAAGACCCAAACCTGCAGGGATCAGAAAAACCGAAACAGATAAAAGTGGAAGGAAATGAAAGGTGCAGGTTTACATGGTTAGCATGCATTGTTCTTTTCAGGGTGAATAAAAAAGGAATAAAGTGGGGTTTGGGGGCTAAGCCCCAAGAAATCTATTCATCTTGTAGTGCAACAGATTCCTAAAACACCCTAGAATGGGCTCTGCTAGCTGCACTCGGAGGTTTTGGTTTCGTTATGCTAACTAATATGCAACAAAAATTGCATGCACTTTCATTTCGTTAGGACAATAACGCGAGCATTAATCTTCTCGTTTCTTTTTTTCCAAAAAGCCGTATCGAGATTTCTCTAAAGATAAAAAAGACTCAGCCAAAGTAATTACTGTCACACAAATATCAACAAAATGTTGGGAACTGACCAGTAGGGGTCGTTTTGACACCTACGGATCACTGGGTGGTCAGATCGTTCTAATTTACGAATTTAGTCATATAAAGCGGGCCTGGACCCCCTATGCTAACTTTTAGGGCTATGGTGTCATTATTTCGAGAGTTATCTAGGTGTACACACACTAACTAAGTAACTAAGAACGTTTTTCCCTTTTCCGAAGAATTTTGGCCACCCCTGTATTCTAAGATCACTCCCAACTATACGTAGAAGAAGTGCCATATTTTCGAAACATAAGATCATCTCTGTTTTCGTATACCGTATTTCTCGATTTAATTAAACTCCAATTTGCCATGGGGAATTAAACCAGGGTGGGGAATCATAATTTCAGTCGAATTTTTTTTTAGGACTTTTTGATAATTTTAGTAATAATTTTAATTAAAGGTTCTACCAAAAAATAGATTTTTTGAACCTTTTTTACTGAATTTGTTTTTCAAAATGAAAAAATTAAGCAGCCGTTCCCAGTAATTCATAATTATTTTAAAACTGAAATTGAGTGAATAAGAATATGATATTAAACTAAAAAATATGAATCGTTTTAATAATTAAATTTCAGTTTAATTTTTTAATGACAATTTTAAAATACTACTATTTTTTTATTTCAACGATGTTAATTCTCTCAAGTAGTTCCTGTATTGAATTACAAAAAACATTTTAAAGTTAAGTAAAAAAAACGCATTCTCTGCTTTGGCTAATTATAAATTAATTCGAAATGTTTATGGTAAAAAAACCCTTGTTAAAATTATTTTAGGTATTGCTCTTTTAAAACGGTTAAACATCCTTTAAGAAAGTTAACTTTCAATATCTCTTTAAAAAAGCTTCAATTTCTGGGATTGGAATTTTTTCCCCAAGGGGAATTATTCCGGCGGGGGGGGAATTATTACTTCAAATGGCCCGAACCCCATGGGGAATTATTTCGGGAGGGGGGAATTAAATCGGGAAATACGGTAATAGAATGCTCAAATGGATAAATTTCGTAAATGTAACATGCGGAATTGAAGATATCCATAATGGCTATAGTAAGTTGGCATGCTGGTCTACCTTTGTCTTGCTGGCTAAGGTCCAAAGAAAGTTTGAGGCTTTGAAGGACTGTTTTAAGAGCAAGGAGTTAACCTAGTAAATGTTATTCTTGCTTGAGAATCTTATACAATGTTCTTCCACGCTTGAGAAATACTCAACAACTTTCAGAAGCATTTGCGGAATTCTTTTGTTATCTTTAAGAGTACGAGAGCTTGGAAGTAATTTTCTTTTGATTCAAGTTTATATTGTGATGATGATGATAAGTGTGAAAGGGTTAGAAACACATTTGGCTGATGGGCCAAAAGATAAAGAAAGTGCCATAATGTCTCAATTTTATTTTACAGTGGAACATTGTTTCATGGAGGAAGGTGCAAGATTGTCAGACAACATATCGTCAGCTTTATCAATATCGTCTCTATCCTCATTGCCATTGTTATCATCACCCTCAGCATTATCTTTATCCTCCTCCTCTTCATTACCCTCAGAGGCTCAGCCGATTGAGCTGGTTGGTCCGAAGGATTTTGAAGCATTAAGTGAAGACCTTGTGGTTTTGACTCGTCTATCTCCATTAGTGTTTAATCTTACTGGGGCTCTTGATGAAGGTTTGACGCTTCCTGCTATCTCAATCCGGTTGCTCTTTGTAAACTGGGATGGAAGTGAAAGTTTACTCACCAGCCAAAGTCTTCCTTCACCAATCACTACATTTTGGCAAAATGTATGTTGTAAAATATTAAGTTAAAACTTTACAAACTATTTTTACCCATCCTTTACCATCTTTTGTCCGCCTGCCTGCTGTGAGCTCCTAGGGGAATTTTCTTTCTCCAAAGTAGGAAAAACGAGTCAATAATGTTCCACCTGGTTGGATACTTTACTGTATTTGAGAAGTTTTTATACATGAGAGCTAAGCTATCTGTATACACTTAATGTGATCCTTTAAAGACGGCTAAGCCAACCTTTTCTGTGTTTAATATCCCCTATTATTGTTCCCTAGCTTTTGAGGCTAGTGAACCCCAGTTAAATCCCCTCTAATTAAACCACGTAATTAATTACTTTACCTTTACACGCTTGCTATTCCTTGATTATTTGTAATGTTTTGTAAATAACCCTATAGCATGCACCTAATTTCTTATTAACTTATAGTTACAGTGTTTGTACTTTCTGTTCTTTACAGGTTATCTTCGAATGCAGCCTCATTGTTCGAGGCGGACGGTACAGTGTGAGACTTGTGAAAGACGACGGAGTTAACTCTAGTAGTAATTACGCTCAAAATTTAGAGAGTATAAATAATATAACAATCAATGCTAGGTTTCCTACGATATTTTTCGAAGTGCCCCACAGGATTCAAGCGTATACAACTTCTACAGTTATTACTTTTGGGTTTACAAAAACTACCTGCAAGCCAAGGCTTTCCCTTCCCTCAACCTTTTTAACCCTTTCGATATGTTCCCAAAAGAAGACTGATGGGGAGGCTGCTGTTGTTGTCAAGCAAGAAGATAGTCTAAATGGTTTATCCGCTTGCAATAGGGACTTTGCTACAGTTTACAGAGAACCTCTAAGAGCTCTACAGGTTTGTCTCGTTTCTTTTATTCAGTATCCAAACTTTTCCATTTTTTTGTAAGTAATCTAGAAACTACCGTGCAATTCATTCATATGGGATTTTGGCCGGTACTCAATTTATAAAAAAGAGACTGTTGGACTGCTGGGACTTTTGTTCAAATTTAATATTCCAAATGGCAGTAATAGTAAAGGCAAGGAGAAAGTCAAGAGTTGGATGAAATGTTAGAAAATTTAATTCTGAATAGTGAATGTTAAAAGGGGTTCTTCCGATCTGTTGAATACCTTATTTCTACTACTCCCAGTAGTTGAAGCAGGCTCTGGGTTTGAGTTGATTGGGATTATATGGGCTAATACTGGAAAGCAATTTGTCTCATTAATTTTTTACCTACCAGTGTCATTTCAGAGTAGCTTTGATATCTTATTAAATAGCTAAGGGGGGTGCTTTATGGTATGCTATGGTGTGTTGTAGGCAGAGACTTGCTGGTTATTTGTAGCTAGGTAAAAATTCACGAAAACATTACCATTGTGAGTCTTGTTACGTGGAGTAGCTATAGGATGAGTGGCTTTGAACGGATTATGATGATGATGATGTCAAGGGGCTTTCGTAAAGTTGCTGTAATTGTTTTTTTTATATTGCCGGAACTCTACGTTTTATTATCTTCTATTTTTAAACCCCATTTTAAAACAGTTTTATGAGTAGAGGTTATCTAGGGCTTTATTTGCGTATTAGTAGCTACAATTTAACAAGTATGCTCCGTTCCATTTTATTTCTTCATATATTATTCTTAAGTTTACTAGCCGTTTTTTTCATACTCTTCGTTAGGAGCTAGACCTGTAAATCAAAGTAAGTGAAAATGTATTTAATCATCATAGAATGAAAAATGCCAGAGCTAAAAAGGCTTCTTCTTTTGTAGTTTATAGTCTAACAAAAATTTGATTTACAAAAAATGAAACTCCAGCAATATGTAGTTCCAAGTTGCAACTGTACCAAACTATCAAGCCACTTTAGTGAAGATGAATAAAATACATCAGAAATAAAAAATATACAATAAAGAAGTCTGGAATAAGCACGAGAGGTAGTGGTTTTAAATACTATAGGTACGCTTCCTGTTTCTCTTTTTGTCGATCTCACATTAATCGTTTTAAATCCCTCCCTTGAAATGTCACTCTCCAGATGTAATCCCCGGTGTTTCCTCCAAATGTCTTTTTCTCCTGCATTTCATGTTAAACAAGGACCCCTCTTACCATTTTAAGTAAACTTTTTTATGGTTCCAAGCACCACCAGTAATAATAAGAAAGGTAACACGCTGTCATTCCATTGCATAGTTGTATCTATTTTTAGAACGATGAAGTGCAGCAGGTTTGATTACTCTTCCTAAGTTTGGTAACATTGGCTTTGTTGGTGAAATAATTATTTCAGAAAGAAGGACACATTCGAATGAACGTTGAGTGCCATTTGTGGGCTCGAAATGCAACGTACCGAGTTCAACTGAGGGAGAAGTCAACCAAAGCTGTTATCGCTAAAAGCCTACCTATCCAGTAAGTCCCATCGCGTGTGAATTTTCTCTGACTTAATTGCTGCAGTACCCGAAACCACCTACCTTTCCATTGAACTAATGCACGAGCATTTTCATATCCAGCGTTAGTTATCATAGGAGAGTGCATTATTAGAACCTTCGCAACAAACGTCTCGCTAGTCTTAGCACTACTGCCTACTAAAGAAGTTAATCCAGAAATGTCAGGTACTTAGCTTTTTATGGGATGCCTAGTCTTAGTTATAAGGACTTTTATTAAGCGAATATTTTTTATGTCCCAGGCTGCCTTTCTTTCTACATTTCTTTTCATCATATTTGATAGTGGCTTAATTCTCACCTTTACTTTGTACTGCTAAAAAAAATGTTTAAGTTCGGAGGTGAACGTAACGTACGTCCGGTAAACGTCTTATCAGAGGTCGGGACAATTTAACTAATTTGAATTTAAAAATCTATAGAGCCCTTGTGCCCAGTTTATGAAACTGGTATGTTATTCTCGTAGAACAGTGATGCTATGGAGTTGCAGAAAGCAGTCTAGATTTAGCTGGATGAAGCAGTAAAAACCGTTGGCTCTCATAAAATTTTCATATCTGATTGAATATCATTTACTTCTCGGTCACGTATTCCGTGCCGTATACAAGTCTGCAAACATAACGGGCAAACTTACCATCATAAAAATAACATCGCGACAAACGGGAGTGGCAGCATGAAACTAAAAGTCTAACTTGTGTAAATATTTCCACAGTATAGTACATTTATCCCATACATAGACTTACACATCTACTCATTAGTTTGTCTTGTAGGAAGGAGCTTCTTAACGCGTTTTGTGGGCAGCAGTTTGTGACCACGTGTTTGCACTTTCTACAATAGGGCTGATTACGGACCCACAGCGGAGTCTCGAAATGTATAAATAGAAATTGGCCATTGTAAATGATGATAGATACTAGCAAGAGCCATGAAGATAGTTAGCTAGTCTAGTATTATTACTGCCACATGACATAATACATAATTTTAGAAGTGCAGGGCAGAATGCATGGCAGGGACACACGGATGACCAACCTTGGTTTCTGATTCGAGAGAGAATCACAATAGCTTTTAACTCGGTCGGATGGATGATTATGTGGAAGAAGAAGCTGTAGAGTCAAATGATGATTACCTACAATTATTATATTATGATTGGCATTAAATTTACAATTCCTTTTTGTAGGGTTGAGTGGGGCTCTCAATTTCGTATAAACATTAGCCAACCAACAGTAATGCCTTGTCGAGGCTCGATTCGAGCATATGTGTCGTATCCAGGGTGTGTACTACCTGGGAAGGACAAGATTCGTATTTATGGACATGAGACTATTTCAGTTCCCAGTTTACTTGTTCCCAGTCGTCTCAGTTACATTGGAGAGCAACAAATTCGACCCAATAACAAAGTTGTCACGTTCAGATGCAATCTCTTCCCTCAACGGTGAGTAGTTCTTCAGTTTAACTTCAACTCTTCTTTCTCTCATACAATATAACACTAACTCCATGACAATCGTACATACTTGAGGAAAGAACTGCTTACCAAGGTTTTTTTACGGAGTATAGTAACCTCTGAACTTACATTATGTATCAGGTTTCTGTTATGCAATGCAATGCAAAGAATGGAGAAAGTGGAAAGTTTTTTGTCCTAATAAATAAAAGTTGTACTGAGTGTAGACGAACACAAAAGACTTTGTGTTTGATTGTCTTCTCGGGCTTATAAGATCCCACTATCAGTAGTAGATATAAGCCAATAAGCCTAGTAAGTTGGAGATCCTCTAACTTATACCATATGAAGAAAAATTGTCATTTTATTTCATAAACGGAAAGTCACTTAACAGCTGCCAAAGTCATGAAGATGTTCATGGCCTGTCTGGAATTATTTTCTGGGTTATAAAACAACGAGTTGAACTGCTCGGCAAATGAAGAAATGACTAGTGAGTTTGTTGCCACAGTAGGAGAAAAATTACATCAACTCTCCAATACTTCTCAGACATGTCAAATAAACTAAATTAATTCTAAGAAAGTACAGATATGGTTGGATTTCTGTAGTCCAGCTGTGTGGGGGAAAGTAATTGAAAATTTAGGTTGAACTTGTAAAATTTAAGTCAATAAAAAGTAGGACTTGGTAGACTTGCTTTTGGTGACCTTTTAGGTTAAGAGAGATTTCTATATTTCATTCCATCCTCGTACGACCAGTCGTCACTCTTTATATGAACATGTGTCCTCCCAAAAAGTAGAGTTTTGCTAACTTTAGTTTAGCTGTATATAGTCAAAGCTGAATCTGATGTAGATAAGAGAATAGATGCTCCCGGATGGGTGAAATGTAATTTTGAGCCGACAGTTCAGTGGTTGTCTTAGCAAGGAAGGTGTTATACGTGGGATAAAATTACATATCTTAGTCCTAGCTTATATAGAATGTCTGTAGATGAGTGTGTGTGTGTGATTGAAAGACAGACGGGTGGTTTGGTTTAGCTCTCCAGAGTCAGTTTCTGCCTTTCTTCATCCGGATCGGGATGGAATCACAGAAGTGGCGAAGAAAAGGGAAGAATGATATTTATTGCTAGACGAGGTAAATTGAGCAAAAAATCATATAAGTGAAAGTGAGCTTGAAGGTGTAAGAAATCCCGTTTTATGAACTCCTTTGTGGTTCTCTCTATAAATAAGTAGCAGTAGTGCTTAACTCACTTTAGTATAATGTAATATTGTATGCGTATAAAGTGTGGATGCTTTTTCTAGCACTTAAGTTTAGATCTAATATAGTCAGAGGTACTTTACCGACTTTATACTCAGCACACAGATAGATTCCCTTTGTGGACTTAAGAGGTCGAACGTGATATTGTAAAAAGGAGTTTCTCCATCTCAGTCAGCTTAACTTAACGGAAAGGGAAGGTTGTAGTAGATGACTAGAAACTTAGAATTTGGGCTGTTGGGCCTCTTTATATGATACTAAACAATGGGTAAAAGCCTATGTAAGTAAAAATTTAATACTGATGTATTTCCAATGTGGAGTTTTTCTTTGGATACCTAGTCTCTCTTGTGATTTAGTCTGGAAAGGTCGTAGGAGAAAGAAAGTCCACCTATGTGTTTATAGGTATTGTAGGGTATAGGCATGCATTTAAATGTACGTTCAAAGCCAAGGATTTGAGAGATCTTTTATCTATTTTTTCAAATTACTGGATGCTTCAATGAAGAAATGACTTTTAAAAAAAATACTTTTTCTCCCTTTTAGAGTAGACCGAGAGGATTCTTTCATTCGTTCATAATATTACTCTTCGGGTTTTGGGTAAGGCTCAAGCACCTTAATCCCAAATGGAGTCAGTTATTAAAGTAAAAGCATTGCATTAGGTCAAGTGGATATTGGCCTTCGTTCCCAGAAGCTGAGCTTTATGATGTACCACCATGAACCATGTTTTTGGTTTTAATTCCCTTCCCAAATACCTCTCCTAGAAATTATTCATCACTCTAAATTAAGTCTTTAGATTTTTAATGGAACGATGCCTAGCGGTTTTGTGGAATTAAGTAAGCAAGTTACAGATTGAAAAATATTTTTTGTCGGTAGCTTGTAAAATGATTAGAAATATGATATATTTCCAACTTAAAGCGAGCCTTTATTTTTTAATTTTAACTTGAAGCACAATTTTAATCAAATACACTGCTGGTCCAGCAAAAAAATTTGATTTAAAAAAACTTTCTCTATCGCAAACAACTCATCAATGCAAATAATCCGATTAATGTTATCTTTAATTCCTTCCCGAGGAAAGAAAATCTCTGTAATTTCTTGGTGAAGTTGAGTTGAATCAATCGAGATATGTTTTCGAAGGTATTTCAGGAACTTTGGATCAGTTTGAAGTAACGTTGTACTTTATTTGACGATACCAGTAGTGCAATGGTTAGTGAAAGTTCTGTAAAAAAACGACCTATAAACATTACACGGAAATAGATTAATTTTACGATAAGACTGCACTAGAGCTACAATAGCTTTAGTAAATTACTTTTGTGGGACTTTATATGCTAACTGTGCCCAGGCAAAGTCCCTCCAAGTTCCAATGATAAAGTAACTTTGTTAATCGGAGGGTATAATATATTTTAAAATGAGGGTTACTTATATACGGATTTTCATTTCGCATTTGCCCAAAATGTTCAGTACCCGGTAGCGAGTTGTGTGTAAGTGTGCGCTTATACCTAGTATTTATGACTCTAGGATACGATGTTGCAGGCGTACACTATTGTACTATTACTATTGGGACAATTATCATGTGAAATGAAGAATAATTTATGACTAATGACTTTCCACAACTTTGCATGCTTCTAGGTTTCTACGCTTTTGTTTCCAGTACATTAACACAGCTGTGGATGACAGTGTGGCCGTTGTGGTGGAAAAATGCATCCCTACCAATCCACCTCTAATGCTTTCAGGTTCAAAATGTCTACAATTTCATTCACTATTACTTTTCAGAATTTGGTAACTGGATATGAACTAAAAATAGCATCATGGTCAGTTCCGAATAAACAAAGCCTCCTTCTGTGATCTCATTACACACAGGCTGTCGTAATTGGGTTATTTAGATTTCGAAATACAAAGACGAGCCATTCTTTTGTTCTTCTTAAACTAAATGGGCTGATTTGAGGATTAATTTTAGTATGAAAATCAGGAACTGTCTGTGCACTTTATTTAATAAATTAGCTTCTGTGTCTGTCCATAGATTCTCTCGTCTCTCATGCTGCTTTATTTGAGCGACATCATTGTGATGTTATAAGTAATTTCCCAATTAAGACGAATAAAGGGATTCTAACCCCTTAATAAAGGACACGCCATAGTACTTCTAACGAGTAGATTAACATGCGTTGAATACGAAGTAGAAAGATCATGAGGGAGATTTATAATTTAATGCATAACCGAGTAAAAGCATACGTTATGTCTCGTTTGAATTATGTAATTTACTAGCTTGGTAAAACTACGATGAAAAAATTATGCTAATATTCCTTTCATGATTATATAAGTTGTAAATTAAATTTGATCTGAAAGTGTTATTGGCGATGTCCCAAAGAACACCAAATAAACTCAAACTCAAAACTCAATTTAATGCATAACAACTAGAAAGTTTTATAATAATAGTCACTCCGGTATCTCAATGCTAGTGTAAGTAGCTTAACTAGTTAATCTAATATTCATAAATCTGGAACAACACTACTCGCTTTGCTAGTAAATTAACATACAGACCTGGATGATAGTACGACTTTCTAACACTATTGTAAAAGAGTTGTCACTAAGCCTTTTACAGCATAGATACAGTTGCAATGAAATCCAAACTTTCCTCGACAAGGTATATCCTCAAAATACGCTGTAAAATCTTCAAGTATAGTAGTATTTACGAATACTTCCATTCAATAAAAGTCAAAAGGAAGCCGTAGTAGAAGTATTTATTCTGAAATTATCAAATTAAATCCTATATTCCGTTGAACCATTCTGAAAAGTCATTAAATGAACTGGATGATTAATTAGATGGAGGCTGGGGACCCTGGAGCTCGTGGACCACTTGTTCAGTCACGTGTGGGATTGATGGAAAGCATTTTAGATATCGCTTCTGTGACAATCCACCTCCATCCTCTGGTGCTAACTTTTGTCAAGTAAGTCCATCATTCTTGTACCTTAACACTTTACTAGATCTAGACCTACTTCAACCGTTCTCAGTCATCAACTGGTCCCTTTTACTAAAATACCAACGCATGGTTGTCATCGTAAAAGAGGAAATGTTGGTCGGCTCATCGCCCGTTTGGAATGGAAACCAAACCAACGCTCATCTTCAATACTTGCAGCAACACATCACCGCGCCGCGCCGACAGTCAATAGAGTTGAATGATGAATCTACAATCTACTGTCTGTCTGTCTTCACCACCGTTTCGTTGCGGTTTATGTCCTTCGCTCTCTCAGCTCGTTTTTAGGTTTTATAGAAGAGCACAAAGTAAATTCACGACGGGGGATGAATCGTATTACTCCCGTTCTTTTCTCCAACTATGACCTAACAGACAGATAGAAGTACATTACAGCCAAATATATACCTATGCATGTACATAATAGTTCAACTAGCTACCCATCATATATTTATCAGCGTTACGCATACAACCCGACTACTGACTGACTGACAGACTGGTATTATAAATCGAGTACATGAACGGGAACACTAGGATAACATAACATTCCGCCTATCTGACTAAAGCCCAGTAGAAAAAGGAGTGAAAGCAAATGTAAAAATGGGGAATCCAATGGGGAGGTGAAACATTGCTTAGCTTGGTTGATAGCGTTGTAGTGAAGAGTTGAGATTTTATTATGTCACTCCATACTTTTTCTCTCTTCATGCAAATGATGGCATCAACGCAATCACCATACATCAAGCAAACACTTCACCCCCTCACTATTACTCCTACTCGTTCAATGAGTCTCTGGGTGGATGAATACACTTGAGTTCTTTCTCCAATTTATGCATATATTTCTCATAAATAGCAATCTAGCTGCTACTAGCATGGACCGGTTTGTTCTTGGGATATAGAGACTGCCAACTGCACGTCGTGTGTATATTTATAGAACTTTCCCCATGCTTTCTTTCCTTTACTGGGAAATCGTTCTTGTGATTTGACGGAGGGTTTAAGAGACGATAGATTATATATTATTCTCACAAAATGATTTTTAGTCTACAGCAAGAAGAGGTACATCACTTAATAATATATTTTTTAGCTCAAAGAGGTGTGCAGAAAGTGGGATAAGGGCACGTATTCCCCTACATTCATGAGAGGAGTAGTGTTGAAAGGATAAAGGCATAAGTAGTAGGGACGTGAGTTGACTTGAATCTCAATAGTTCTCAAGAGTTGACAACTCGTGAAAGAATGGATCAAATGTGTAGATAATAAATAATATGTTTACTTCGCGACTATCTGGTAAAGGAACTCTTGAAGTGGTTTTTTATTCTGGGTGGAATCACGTCTTTATTTTTATACCATATGTTTATTTACTTGTACAAATGAAGGAGATTGTAGCATGCATCAAGTTTTCATTTCATTTCTCAGTATTCTGGGTTATACCTCGTAGAAGCAAAGAAGTAGTAGTACATACATATTCTGTTTGAAGAAGGTTTATTTAAAAATTACAGCAGATCTTAGACCCAGACGTGGTACGAAAGATGGGCATTTCATTGTTCAAGTATCGTTTCTTTCTTTTGCTTCTACGGAGAACGACGCTTCATGAATTACTTCCAGTTTACTAAAGCAAATGGATGTAATGAGGCTTTTGCTCTGTGTAATGTGTAATATAAAATAAAGTATACAACAACCAGCAATTTTTGCATAGTTGTACAAAACTCACTTCTACTCCTTGGCATTGAATGAAAGTCTAAATCTATTCTCGGTCTACAGAAAGTAAAGTATACAATTAAGTAAAGCCATGAGAAAATACGGCTATTTAAAGCCCCCCTCTTATGGTAACTGATAATGATAATGATGATCATAAGGGACGTGGCTGATTGGGTGTGATTTCCCGTTTAATTTCCGACTTTTGCAGTAATGGAGTACATAAATTTGGGTGGATGGATATGTTCGACCGAGCAATAAATTATTACATGCTAGTCTAATGATATGCGTGACCCCAAAATAGGGAGACGCTATTGAAGAAAGGCCCTGTGATAGTGGAGCAGAGTGCCCTCAAGACACTTCCCTGGTTCTGTACATCGATGGAACAAAAAGTGGTGAAAGTGTCGCAAACGTACCCCCTGGGGAAGATGAAGACTTTAGCCACCACCATCATCACCACCAGCAAAACCATAAAAGTCTCCGAGAATGGATCCAACAGCAACAGGGGAACCTGAGTACCACTTCGGGTTGTGAATGTGGCTGTATATTGTACGACTTGGTTCCCAGAGAGAATTACACGCTAGTCATCTTTCTCACTTCTAATCAGTCATCCCCCTGTGCTGATGAGGATGAAGTTGATCAGCATAAATTAAGGTGGATTTTACATGTAAGTATATGACTTTAAGTGGAAAAAGTAAAGTTTTCGATTTGGCTTATTGTCCCATCTCTTTTATGAACTAATGTGTGTTCACTTTTAAACATCCGTTTATACAGGTTCTATCTTTCTAGCATATGCTATTAGAAATTATTATGAGTGTCTGTACAACGCTGGGTCGTGCAGTGATAAATCCGAGTCTTTGGTCGGCCTACTTTTCTATTTTACTTTAATGATACCCCCTCGAGCCTTCCTAAACTGCGGCTCTAAATTTTATTTTGTACATTTTGAGTATATTCAACTAAATGAAACTGCATTTTCATACCAATAAATGAGCCAAAACGGGCGTTTTAGCTGTTTAAAATATGCAGCCTAAACTTTATAACTTTTATGCCAACTCTTCTAGTTCGAACACACGAAACGCAAAGAAGAAACTGGAGCTTTAGTTTTTTTACTTAGTTGATGTTTTTCTTAGCTTAGCATAGATAATCTCATGCTTATTTTCTCAATCTAGAACGCGGTGATTGATAGTGTAATCAACAAACTCGTACAATTTTTAGTTAAACTCGGCAATTAAACTTATAATATTGGCTCTGGATACAACGTGGAGCATAATCATCGACATAATTAAAGTAAATACACTGTTTGAAATTAAAACGGCTACATCTTTGTAAGTTATGCTTACCTTGCATTCATAATGGTTATGGCTTCCTTTACTTTCAAAGAACCACAAGCTCCGGTCCTATCCTACTTGTGGCTTATGAATCTCTGGCTTTTGCATAATAATAATAATAGTTAGTGAGAGCAATGGATGTACAAGGCGTGCGGAAATGGTGGTTTTTCTTTTTCTGGATTGTTATCATTTCATTACATGTTAAATTTTATGAACTGTGATCTCCTGACGAGGTTTCCTTCCTACCAAACTACCACGCTCCTTACAAAGTCAACTGAATCACTGAATCTCTCTTGTGCAAAACACAATATTCCTCTTAACTTCTTTTCCTTATACTTATAATAAATAGGACTAGAATCATGCCTGCTCTGCAGCAGCTGCATGCATCTATCTACATTATTATATGTCGGTTTTGCAGCTTTTTATTTGGATTTATTTTTTTGAGTTGCTTCTACATTAGGTAGAAAGCTCCTCACAACCTTCTGTCTAACTGTTCTACTCTTGTAGTTGTAATAGTACTTCCTAGACCAAAAAGCAGGATTGTCGCTGGTTTAGCTTACAGTTGATCTTTTCCAGCATGTAAAATCGTTGCCTCTACATAAAACATACTCAAGTATAACTCTGGGAGTGAAGTGTAACCCAAAACCTTGGCTTAAGTAAGCTTTGACTGGCTGAATTTGAAAAGGTATGGGATTTAAATTTAGAGGAAAGCATCCTCTTACATGAATGAAGGACAAGGGCAGTCAGACAGAGTAGATTCATGGAGAAAGTTACTAATGCAAGCAATAAGGATTTTTTTCCTTTAGCATAAGTGGCTTGTTGTGCTAGATCCATGCATCCCCGTCCTTCTTGTAGGAAGTTGAAACCTTGCTGAGACTGCCTGCAACATCAACATCGCACGCTAGTCGCTAAAGATCCAATACCACGCATAGGGTAGCTGGAAGTTAGCAGATAAGCATTAGCTACCAACATCAACTTGGATTATTGTTACCTATCCTCATCTTCTTAATAATGGTAGGAGTAAAGTGAAAGGAGTTGCACTTGTCTCTATACCTTTCTTCTAACAATCTGAAAACTAAATAAAGCGCAGCAGTATAGTAGCCAGGACCCGATGTACAACAACACTTGTTTCGTAAACTCATTTAAGCTGTTGACGACGACGACAGGATAGAAAGAATGAGGAGATTTGTAAGGAAAGATCCCTGCTGCTCAGAGTGAAAGTGAAACTGTGCTGTATGTGTTCATTCTAATTGTCTCTTACCCACTCCAACTTACACCCAACTACTCCAGTAACAAACAAGTTGAGCTTTCTGTACTAACTCTTATTTATTTTTGGGATAAAGTTCAAAAAGCCTCCTGTTGGGTTGGTTTACTTAGTCTGTCTTATCTATATGTAAATATTAACGATTACGAGTCCATTGCTGGTAATGGTATGGCGGTGATAATAGTATAAAATAAAAAGTAAATATACCTACAATCAATAAATATGACTAACAAAATGTCCACGATGTAGTTTTTACACAAAAAACAAGCTACCATGGGTTACAGTTTTGAATCATATTACTGAAGAAAGCATGAACGGTGTGGAATACTAAATGATGCAATGTCTGCACAACAGCTAGAGAAAGTAATGAACTTTCACCTCGTTGTTAGTTGTATATTATTGCTTTTTAGTATAATAAATGGTTTAGATGCCTTAGCTCCATTACTTTATTCAACCATTCAGCGAAGGTATTATGTTTTTATTAAATGCTTTTGATACTGATGTAAGTAGGAGTTGTTTCGTTACTTGGCAATAGTAAATTAGGATAACTATCATTCTACTCATTTCTGGGCATTGTGATCTGGTAGTTCACATAAAATGTGGAGCCCTTTCACCATATTTCCACTTACTTAGCGTTACTGTTGCTTTACCCTTTTGATCCTTACCTACATGCTTGGTCTATAATTGGTAAATAGATTGGATTGATAGACTAAGTTTACTCGAAGTAGAAACTGGTGGAATGATGCCTTGGGGACATTGTTTTAACAAGACTTTGCATATATTATTGCGAGGTAGTTGTATTTGGTTGGATGGTGTTAACAAGAATGTGCAATCTTGTAAAATGTAGTTACAGCCTGATTCAAATTACTAATGGATGATTGTATTGAGAATTATGGAGATTGTTTTGATAACCAGAATTAGCTAGGCAGTTAGACAGCATGCAGAGCAGAGTTCAGATAATGTGGAGGTCCTACCTAACAATATAAGAGGGTAGAAGTTATTACAAAAAGAATCAGTTCTTCCTTCTATTTTAGATGGAACGACCGATTGCACGTTCATATTTTGATTGACCGTAAGAGCTTTACAATCAAACAATCCGAATCTGAATGTTGCTTTGCATTTAGTAGCTGCTACAATCACTGCCATAAACCATAAAGTTTTTTTCACGGAACTCAGTAGCACAAGGGGTATCGATTTAACTTGATCATGGCACATTCATTACTACAAGAATAATGACATAATGAAACGGTCGAATATGTGCATTGGGCTGTATAAATCATGGTATGAAACTATTTATTGTGTTTGTAAGTTAAGTTAATTAGTGTTTCATGTTGTCCTCGCGTGGTATTGTACTTGATAGCCTCTGCTTGAGTTTAATGTGGAATGATCAATAGTTGGTTACTTTTTTCTTCAGATACACTCTGTTTCTTGCTACTTCACCACTATTCTACAGGGAAAAGGTCTAATTTCCGTGAAATATATGACCCACCATTTTTGACGTGTACAATTTGTTTTTGTCGAACATTGCAGGCGAAGGACGAAAGGGACCGACTGCGACTAGATATCATAGATGTGGAGGTACAGTGTGTCAGAATAACATTTCGCGATGGGAATACAACGGATTCCAATTTACTCCAAGTGATCCCATCGTACCAGGAGGAGCAAGAACAGAATCATTACGAAGACCTGTTCACTAGTCAATCCTCCAAGTTCCAGCTCCAAGATAATGGGGACAAGAAACCGAATTTATATGATACTTTGACCCTTGAATCCACTGGGGCATCATTATCTATTGCTACTGCTCCCAACTCAAACAAAAATTGTTCTGGACAATTCATCTATTTTATGGCTTATTACTCCACCCTCCCTCCAGACGCATCAGCCCCTGCTCTTCTAGGTAAGTTGTCAATGCGGTCTATGGACTTCCAACCTTATGCAATCAGCCTACTAGTACAGCCCTTGGATTCGTACATTTTAGAACAATCCGGCTATACACGGATTCCAAGCTATGCTTTATCAATAGGTACATCGGCTACGGATTTGAAAGTTTCAGCTTGAAATGAAAAACCATCCTATATTTTACATTGATAGTAGTTACTATTGATCTTATTTTCTACTTTTTTATTCTTCTTTTACACTGGAAAGGAAACTTTCTCAAAATAATCTCAAATAACAAGGTTTCCTATTTGTTGATTTATATGTTCGTGTCATACACATCAGCTACTTTTGCACAAAGAAGAAGTACCATTTTAAAGTGTTGACGTGTACAAATCCATATTCTTCCTAACCTCTATATTATTATGGAAGCGTGTGAGTTTCAATTGCTTAACTTTGGAGTATGTTTATGCTTCCTGTCGTTTGTACAAAACTTACTGAGGAGGACAGTAGTGTAGTAGTATGAAAGTTTATGGTTGTAAAGTATATGGCATTGTTCACGCGACAAGGGAGCAAAAGTTTAGCATTGATTAATAAACTTGGGATAGGACTATTACCAATGCTATTTAATACTTGCAACTACGCTACACGGTCATTGTCCTGCATTGCACCGAAATCATTGGCTTTATACTTCAAGCAAGCGTTACTGAATATATTCCCAATTAAATTTCAGGGCTTTTGGCACAGTTTTTGATAAATTTCTTAAGAACGGAACAAGAATTTCTCAGGAAGCTTTAAAGGAAGGAGCATGAATGGGGAAGTTTCTGTTGTTCCCATTGTTAAAGGAATGTTAGACGAGATCATAAATGAGGGCAGGGAAATGACTTTCGAATGTATACATAATTAGAAACCGTAAAGAGAAAGGTTAACAAATCTGTAAAACGTACCTATTTCTTCCTATTAAAAAACTAGACATGCATAGTATAAAGGAAGGGACGGAATCGTTGTCTGATGGGGGATATTTTTGGTTTTACAGAAGCAACTGGAGGGAACGGAAGTGGGATTCCCTATGAGTTTTGGACATTTCTTGTATTGAAACTGATCCTATTATTTTTCATAGTGGTAGTTGTCCTCTCGGGGTTCGGAGGCTGCCTAACCAAAGCGTATCGAAAGTACAAATACAAGGAGTTGAAATGTTTTGATAATGACGATGAAGAGGGATGTTTAGAAGGGACAAGTAATCCCGGAGGGGACGATGACACTTCCAGATGTACTTCAGTAACTCTAATGTCTTTTGACTACACTTATTGGAGACGGTTGAGACTGCTCCGTTTAAAATACTTTCTACTCAGGCCACTTCAAAATACTTCGGCCAAAGTTAAGTCATTCCCATCCACACCAACTCATCATCGTGTAGCGAGAAAGAAGGTTCTTGAGAAAGGCCCTGTATCCTCTTCCCTGTCGCCTGATCCCCGTCGAAGAATGCATAAATCTCAATGCAAACTCAGTAAATCCATCAGTTTGTCCGAGACAAATCTCAGAGTTAAGGTAGATGTTGTTGGGGCCGAAGCTCTGGGGATGAAAGAGGTGGAATCAAGAAGAGAAGGTGGGGCTGCTGATGGTGCAAAATCCAGGAGGACTAGAACTATTTGTTGCGGTGATCCCTTGGGCTCCAGACTGGTTGTTGGTAGTACCTCCGTGTCCAATTCCTTCAATGGGTCGGAACCAACTTCCGTCTCTATCTCAATTTCGACCACCACAAACCCTTCCCTTTCCGAGACTTCTGAAGGGAAGAATAAAAAGTTTCTCAAGGAGTGTGAGAATCTGAAGAGGAAGGCTTCAAACAAAGATCTCTTGGAGAGCAAGCATCAAGAGAGGCGGAAATACTCTAAGAAAAAGATGCAAAGTAATTTGACTAATAATAAGACGGAAAGTAATAAGGAACAACGCGAGTTGGTCGAGATGACGGAGCGAGGGTTAGTAAAAAGAGACATTGGGAAGTCTCAACTGTCCATGGCGACAAGTCTGAGGCTGTCAAGTAGTTGTGGGGAAGAGGATTCACGAGGTGCCAGTAGGGCTGAAATGGAAGATGCAGATCATGACTTTGAAATGGATTATTATGACTACGATGTCATGAATGTGGGAACGATCCCCGGTTCATATTTAGGCCTTGAGCCAGCCTTTGTCTTATGGAATTCGGAAGTTTACCAGCAGGCTGAACAGGGATCTGAAGACACTAAGCTTGATGATGAAGGGATGATGATGGGTGAACGGAAGGGAGACAATCTTATAATTCCTATGAAAATTAGTGATGAGGCTAGCAGTAGCAACAACACATCTTATCACGAGGATAGTTCGGAATTTGATGGGGAAATAATGAGCAAAACGGCTAGTACAAGTTTGGGTATTTTCTCCGATCTCAATTTTAGTAAGAGGCAAATCACCGTGAAGGAAACGTCCTTAGACACACTCAAGTTTGCTGATGAGGAAGACAGCGATGATAATGCAACCCAAGCCTCTGATTCCATATTTGATAATGAGCATGATTTAATTAACGATCCGGACTCTCGTCCAAGTCTAACTTCTTGTATTTGAGAGAGAGGAAAGGTTCAAGAGAAAGAGAAGGTTGCAGAAGTACTATAAACTGCAAAATACTCGGGAACACTTTATTTCGTCGGCCTCATACTTTTTTTACAGTAGCAGAAACATTGTCTCATGCTGCAGTTTTGGAACAAGGAAACCAGTCCGTGTATCTTCTCGGCTAACTTGTGTGTTTCTTAATTTACGGAATCCTTTGGGCATATCAGGATCTACGTACCTACATACATTCCATTAGCTGTAATAATGTTGTTAGGTACTGGACTTTGTGATGTGTTCAGAATTAGGGCTGCTAATTGGATTTTGTATCTAGACTAACTAAGCGCTAAATGCTTAAGGTATATTTATGTTTTGTTTGAACTTGATTAAAATCTTGCTGTATCTTATGAAAATTGCTAGTCCCTTTCTTAACACCTTACAAATTTATGCCGCATACACTAGGTGCTCTGATATGAGTTGTTGTTTGAGAAGTTATATAGCGACTCGCTCCAAGTTGACGAGCTTCACGGGGTGGTAGAATTCAAGTAAATAATTTTCTTAAACTGCGTCTGTGGATGACATCAAAGGGTTATTTTAGTACGAGATTTTAACTCATTACTCGACGACGAGAAAATCGACTACGGTAGCAATGTAACTAGGGTAAACTAATTATGTTCCCTTCAAAACAACCAGTCCCTTTCTCAGAAAGTTTATCTTAAAATGTTTATTTCAAGTCATTTTATACGGCGTTACAGGGCCGAGTGGGTAGTATATTTTTAAACAGTCTATAGTTTAATATTTGTACATAGCGTCTTTTCAGTCAATGCATTTTTTATGCAAACAAGAGATTTGATATCAACAAGAAAAGCTAGGAACAGATTTAATAAATGTGAGAATGACACACTGCACGTGTCTATAGTAAATGCAATTTCTTTTCTCTAGTTTTGGCACATATGCCTCGAAACACATCAACCGCATGAACGGCTGCCTCAAACTCCTTCGCTTTCTGATGAGCTACACGAATGACCTCGTCAGGTATTCCTGCCAGACGGGCAGCATTAAATCCATAAGACTTTGGACAAGCACCAGGTGCAAGCTTGTACAAGAATGTAATGGTTTCCTGAGTCGGATCCTCTTCATTTTCATTTTCTACCATGCACGCCTAGATAAAAACATAGGACCGTTAGTTTGACAGCATTTGAGATTTTTAATAATTTCAGATGAAATTTTACACGTCATTCTTACCATGTGTGCCAATTGAACGGATGGAAGATGCTCAACACTGTCCACTAATGCGTGATAATGGGTTGAAAATACTGTAGGGCATCCCTTTTCAGCTAGACTTGTTGAGACAGCATATGCAATGGCTGTTCCATCGTAAGTGGCTGTTCCTCTTCCCAACTCATCCATGAGGACCAATGAATTAGCTGTTGAATGCTTCAATATGGCACTGGTTTCACTCATCTCCACGAAAAATGTACTTTCTCCTTCTCCAATGTTATCATTTGCTCCCAAACGAGTAAAAATGCGATCTACAATACTCATTTCGCATTTTGACGCTGGAACGTAAGAACCCTGAAAATTAAATTTGGATTATTTCCTACTAGAACGGACAACTGTTGCTTTACATAATTAATAAGCTGGGGCGTACGATGTGTGACAGGACAGTTAGTAGACCGATTTGTCTCATGAGAGTAGATTTTCCTCCCATGTTGGGACCAGTGAGTAAAACGAATGATCCTGGTTGAGGCTCAGGTTTTGACGACCCTAATTTGCAGGAGTTTGGAATGTAAATGTCCGGTGAGATACACGGATGACGTCCATCAACAATATCTACGAAAGCTGAGTCTGAGTATTTAACAACTGGTCGGCACATATCCTCGTGGCTGCTTGAGAACTTCGACAAAGATAACAGCGCGTCCAACGTGGCAATGCATTGGACGGCTTGCTTCCAAGTCTCTCGACTATGATTTTATGGATAAATTCAAATACTTTGAGATTTATTCTACACACTTAAAGCTTAACCAATCAAAATTAAACTCTCGTACTGTTTATCGAACTGCTCGAAAATTCGTCTGGTAATATCCCTCAGTACTTCTTCTCGAATGACTTCTGCTTTCATTATGGATGAAAGAAAACCCTGGAACCAGTTTGAAATTTTCTGCCTTACATTTCTTTTACATACAAGTTTTGTTTTTGACAACAGAAGATTTATCATCGATTTACCTTAGTCTCTTCATTGTAAAATCTCTTAAAACCTTTCTTTGATGAGCTCATTTCAAAATCTTTTGGGACACGAGTGTTAGAAGGAACTTCCATTTGAAAGCGTTTTTTCTCTGATCCAAAATAAATCACACGAGTTCGAAGCTGCTTGCTAATTTCTCGTAAATATGAATTAGCCTCTTGATCGATTTCAATCACAGCTTGTTTAGATTCATCAAAATCTTTATCAACACCTTCTTTAGGAATAATCTTGCCTTCTTTAGCAGCGGCTTGATGATCGAAGGCGTTCTACACAAGTCAAAATTAATTTACTGAAGAGCCATAACTTCGCAATTCAAAGTATTGGACGCAATACAAACTTACGTCAAAGTGGTTTAGAAGGCTGTCCAAGGACGGGAAGTTGGAAATTATTTCAGTAAGAAGGGAAGATTTCAGTGCAACTTCACCCTCTAAAAAATTAGAACACATATTTATTGATTGATTTAATAGACACGTTTTAAAAAGTAATGGGCATGTGTTCTTACTTTGAAAGGAACGAATTATTTTTGTACAAATTTTGAACCCTTTCAAAACGTTAAGCAAGTCTGAAATTTTATTTTTTGAGTATTTAACTTCTTCAAAAAAGAAGGCTCTTCCATCGGGATGACTTTTACGGCGATGAGAGCTCCCCAAGTAATGAAACCTACGTCATAGACAATGTTTATTAGAGAGGAATCCAATACAGTACTTAAGAAAGATTGAAAACAATCCCTTACTTAGTCAATAGTCTCTCTAAGTCCGGTAAAGTTTTAAGCATCGGGCCCACCTCATCGGTCAGCTCGTCCATTAACAAAAGCTCTTCTACAGCATCAAGTCGTTCAGATATTTCCTCTGGAATAGCTAACGGGACACAAACCCACTGTCGTAAAAGTCGTTTCCCAAAGTGAGTAGAGCATCGATCCACGATAGATAAAAGACACTGAGCACCCTCAGTTATGTCCAAGTTTCTGAGCGTTATGCCATCCAAAACCTGTTGAATGACGTGCACGATAAGTAAACATGCGGTATGGTATTGCTTTCTGACACTGGAAACCAATAACTTGAGGTTGCAATTACCATGTACTTTGCTTTCGGACCATGGGATAAATCAGGCACAGAAGTAGGTTTAGAGTGATCAATGGGTTCATAAACTGCAAATCGCTTCATAGACAGCAAGTCGTTATCCAGTAGACAGTGCTTTAAGTACCAAACGACTCCACCTAATGCTTTAATACCAAGCTTCCAATCCTCATCTGGTGTAAGTCCCAAACTATCACCTTCATAATGAAGTTTGAAATTAAATATATTGATTCAACATTAAATTTGAAGGCAATGAACTTATTGTGAATTACAAAGATGTAAATACCCTCATATAGAAGTTTCTTGAAATTATCTGGCCATACAAGACCATCTGACGAGGGTTCCCTAAAAAAGCTTTGCTCAGCTAGGTACTTCAGAGTTTTTGGGGCTCCCCAAAATTCTTTCTCTGGTAGTAAGGAATCTTTCCGAACCCCCGTATAGTTGTTCAACAGTTGCTGCGAGGATGAACTTAATTTTCCTTTCTCGGTCAATATCTATAATATTTTATAGTATTACGCTATGTTTAATATTTACGGTACATGATTACAGTTTTTACCTGAGCTGGAGGATGATGAGAAAACAGCGTTCGCAGTCTAGAGCAGTGCCGATCATCGCTGAACTGGCCAATATAGAATACGCCAATCGTTGTGTCAACAAAGCAAACGCCAAATTCCATTGGACCACCAGGAGAAGTCTGCAAGTTAAAGTCACAAATGCCGTGAATGTTAAATCTATACTAGTTAACTATCTTAAACATTGACTGTTAACTTATACCTTTTCAACCAAACCATAGAGAAACACGGATTCGGAACTGAAAGGGTTACTGTACACATTGTCCTGGAAAGAGGCACATCGAACACCTCGCGTCGAGATCTGACAAATTTCTCTCTTGACAACTTTATCAAACTTCGTAGGTTTAATTTCTAAAACAAACAACATCATTAATTCGCAACTGCTGTAGAAATTTACATCTGTATCATTACTGCGCTCATACTTTTGCAACGAGCTGCCATCATTTCAGGTGTTTCGGTTTGCTCAATTCTAGCGATTTTGTAGCCCTTCGCCACTAATTGAGGTCCCCATTTTGAATAAGCTATCTCCGGAAACCCACTATGAGCAAAGTCTCCCTATTATTAAAGCACAACTCGATTAAAGAGAGCTTCATATAAATGCAATATGCTACACCATCGAAACGAATAAACCTATCAATCAAGACCTACCCTCATATAAAGGATTCCTAATTCCTGATTGGCAATTACAGCATCCATATGATAAAATTCATAAAACTTTCCAACTTTAAAAAAGAGAACGGTGTCAAAATTTTGAGCTTTTAAGTCCCACCATTGCCGCAGACCCTATAAAAATATAAGTTTCACAATGATTTTTATAAAATCGGTCAACTAAAATGTAATTTAATCGTAGTAAGCCCTGCCATTTCCACTTACAGGGGTCTGTTTATCCAGGAAGTCATCCGGAATGTAAAGTGTTCTCGGATTGTATTTAGGATGTGATGATGGATGTCCCTCAGCATCTTTAATACGACCGGGTTGTAAAAAAGGTAAAAAGAGATGTGGCCACTGCTCCGTTCGATCCGAAATAATATCTTTTCCAGCTGAAAGTTTTAGCAATAAATATAACAATTATTTCATACGAACGAACGGTCATATATAAATTAATTAATTAAAATAAAATAATTTTTACGGGAATGGTCGTCTCGCCGTTTTTTAGCAGAATCTCCATTTCTCGGGCGTGATTCAGTTGGTCGCCGTATTTTGAATTGTTGACTCCCAGAAGACGTTGGAGTATCAGTTTCAGAAGCAAGTCCCGGTGTCTTATCTCCAAGTATCGAACAAGATACCTGCTCACGTGGACTTTCCTGACCATTTCCGTTTTCCGTTTCTTCAACAGTTTTAGGATCTTTTTCGGCTGAAATTGTGGTAAAAATAACGTAAATACTCATACTTTTCCATTTAATAAAAAATGTTGTACATTATTTACGGGAATTGTCTTCTCGTAGTCGTTTAGTGCTCTCTCCAGGGCTCCGGAGTGGTTCTGTTGGTCGTCTTTTTTTGGATTGTCGACTTCTAGAAGAGGTCGGCGTATCCCCTTTACCAGCTCTTTCTGAGGGTGTCTTGTTATCCTTTTGACCCGAAGAGGATACCTCCTTACTCGGACTTTCCTGACCATTCTCAACTTTAGGAGTTTTAGGGGTCCGAGTGAAATAGTTGAGCAGCGTGTTGGATTTGGGTGTGGTTGTTTGTGGTGGAGCCATCGCTCACAATATACAATTTTTTAAAAACCTCCGTCTTCTGTTTCAGTTTTGTTCTACTAATTCAAGACCGCTTTTAACTCCCCTGTTCCTCTAACACACGCTGGTTCGGGAATACACCATTTCCGTCATTTTTAACCCGTTCCTTCAGTAAAAGAACTCCAACTGGTAGAACCCTCGGTTTATCACCTTCATAAAGCAAATAAATAAATAAATTGGAGGTTTTTGTACCAAAAGAGCACGTCTGTGGGAGCTAATTTGTCCGTAAAATAACTAGTAGAAGCGTCGCGTCGGCACAAAGCAAAGCAAATAAATAAATTGGAGGTTTTTGTACCGAAAGAGCACGTCAGTCCGGTGGGAGCTAATTTCTCCGTAAAATAACTCCAACTAGTAGAAGCGTCGGCACAAAGCAAAGCAAATAAGTTGGAGGTTTTTGTACCCAAAGTCCAAAGAGCACGTCGGTGGGAGCTAATTTGTTTGTAAAATAACTCCCAACTTTTAGCCAAGTTCTAGTTCCATCAATAAAACTCCAACTAGTAGAAAGGTTGGGATTTTATTTTGGGCTAATAAAAATGTAATAAATTGGAGGTATTTGTAACAAAAGAGAAGAGCACATGGATGGAGGGAGAGGGAGGAGACCCGTTTTGGACTATCCCAGAGAGTAGATCAGGTGTGGTGTTGGTTGGTGAAGTTGGTGGTGGATTCAACTTCATGACGGACGGAACTTTATTTTATAAAATTAAAAACTCCACTACTCTCCTCCTCCTTTTACGGGGTTTTTTTTAAAGTTAAGAAAAAACCTAAAAAAAGCTGCCAAGGGCCTCCTTCATCCTTCCTTGTCGATTTTTCTTGTTCAGTGGATAACGGAAAAAGGTAAATTGAGCTTGGGGGAAAAAAGTAAACTCCAACTGAACTTGACACTCGCTGACACTAAAAATAACTCGGATCAGCCAAATCATTATTTTTTTTTTAGTTTTCTGTTTTTATTTTGAGTTTATTGGTGACAAATCTTTGGTCAAGAAGATTAGATTAATTGGGGTTTTATTAATTTGGTTTTGGTTGTATAATAATTATTAGTGGGTTTAAAAAAAGGTACACTTTTAGGGGGTAAAACTTGCAGGCAAAATTGGTCTAAAATGCAGGTGGGTTCAATACAATTTCCAAAAATTCCATACCTAAATTCTAATCTAAATCATACATTATTTTAAATGGTTTAGTTGGGTTGGGAAGTTGGAAGATATTATGTAGTGTAAATATTTATTTATAATATAATTAGTGTATTGGTTTGTGCGTTTTGTGGTTTGTGTTGTCGATTCCAAAACCAATCAAGTTGATTGATATTGATTAATGTGGGTAAGTAAAGTGACTGAATTCTTGGAGTGATTTTTGAAAAAAAATAAAAAATTTTATCTTGAAAATAAAAAATATATCCGAGGAAAATGCTCCGCGCAATAAGTGAGGGCGCGATATAGGTGAAAGTTGGACTTTAAGAAACTAAACGGGTGCGCGATATAGATGGGACTTTAGGGTATCGGAGTCCGAGATAATCCGATAATCGAACTTAATCTCTTGTTTTTCTGTGCTTTGCACGTTAAAAAGTTATCTGTGTAGACGTTTCTCGGGTCGAGCTTGGTTCTGGAAATTATTGGATGTCATAACGTTCCGTTTGTTTAAATACTTGCACAACTTTCTCTATTAATCTTAAATAAAAGTGTCAAAGTCAAATAGTAAAGCCACATCAACAGCCAATTCATATTTTTGGCAAGTATATAAAGTTTCGTAATTAAAATCTCTCTATCTCGCTGCGATACTCGGTTAAGTCATTAGTAAATAAGAAATGGCAAGACAATTCTTTAATGCATAAGTTTTAAGGAACTTTTCCTGGCCTACCACCGACCGACGTAGTTTCCGTAACAATTTTGCTAGTGCTGTTCAATCGGCTTAAACCTAGCTCCATGTCACTATAATAATTTTATAATGACAGAAAAATTCACGTACCGTAGTTCCGGAAATAATTACCCTGGGGATGGGGGGGGGGGGGTAAGAAACATTTGAGACAACAACAACGAATAAGATTTGAGCAAATTAAAATGTATAGTAATATATAAAAGTGAGAGGGAATTATTTAGAAGGGGAACTATTAAATGGGGGGAATTATTTCCGGAAATACGGTACACGTTAAGTAAGATACGACGCCTGTATATCTGAATGAAGTGAGAGAAAACCTATATTTTTTCCATATTCTACCACTTAGAACTCGAAGTTAGCACGTATAATTTTTAGCAATAAACTTATAGCCTGCCCGGAAGGAATGAGGAAGCTTAGGGAACTCCATATGCGTTTATTATTACTTAAAAGTTCGTTGTTAATTATGTCGTTCCATTATTAGTTAGTGGTTTGGTTAGCAGTTTAGTAGTAAAGTTGTACGTAGTATTTAGTAGGGAAGAAGTATCATGTATCATGTGAGTACCGGACGGTATTTAGGCAGCAACAGGACGTGCTACTTGGCCATAAGTATCTGACACTCAACTGAGTTTTAGGCACTTAATGTAGCTATTTATATGTATAAACATTAACTTGACTAATGGAATAATCTATGTACATGCAGTACTAGTACTGGAGGTGGTACAACTACATGACTTTTGCTCTTCTAATATTATTTAGCATGGGAGCTCGAGAAAATGCAAATCTAGATGATCATCGCATATCATGCGTCTCAGTTAATCTCATACTTTACAGTCAGTTAACCGAATATAATGCTACTGGCTGGTTGTTCGTAGTTTCGTCTATTTTTTGTATGTGACTGGCTTGTTCAAGCTAGGAATAATACAACGCATTAATTACTTCCACTAGGTTATAATTTAATTACAGTGATAGTTAAAGCAGCAAAGTGTTTAGACCGTTTTATTAAAAATAATAATTCCTCTGATGTTTTGCACCGAATTTATTAAATAGAATTTAACCTACAGTGGTTTAATTAATGGCAGTTTTTTGCAAGAACGTAGATTGTAGATACAGTTCCTTTCTCGGGTGTTTTAGTATTGCAAGTGGCACCTTGAGAAGGGAAATAACCTTGTTACCTTTTAACTTGGCTTTGATCATGATTTGTGCTAAATGATTATACCTTGAAAAAGGTTTAAGTACCTTTTTTACCGTGGTTTATTGCTAAAGAATTGTCGTGGCATACATAACTCGAGTAAAACTCCGTTATTAATTTTCTGCATCCTCGTCTACAAACAATTAGACAGTTGAATCATCAACTTATTTACAGTGAGTAGTTACTTTGCAACTTTAGAGGATTTCCGACACGCTCTTTAGGACTAAGTTGTTGTGTGAGTTTACTACTTACCGGGCCGTAAAGACGACACCAAAGTTGCAGTACAGTTTACAAAACTGCACTATGTTATATCTCCATAAGAATCTTAAACTGCAGTACAATTAACAAAACTGCAGTACATTTAACAAAACTGTAGTACAATTAACAAAACTGCAGTACATTTAACAAAAC
>JAQFZX010000338.1:0-66506 GCA_034682405.1 Hydroisotoma schaefferi | reverse complement strand
GCAACATTTAGTTCTGGTGGGGTAGCTAGTGGGGGTCATCTAGTGGGGTCAGAATAGCGTTAGAAGGTCTCAGGGGGATGCCGTGAGGTCATTAGAAATAAGTCCGGACCCAATCAGGCAACATTTAGTTCTGGTGGGGTAGCTAGTGGGGATCATCTAGTGGGGTCAGAATAGCGTTAGAAGGTCTCAGAGGGATGCCCTGAGGTCATTAGAAATAAGTCCGGACCCAATCACGCAACATTTAGTTCTGGTGGGGTAGCTAGTGGGGGTCATCTAGTGGGGTCAGAATAGCGTTAGAAGGTCTCAGGGGGATGCCGTGAGGTCATTAGAAATAAGTCCGGACCCAATCAGGCAACATTTAGTTCTGGTGGGGTAGCTAGTGGGGGTCATCTAGTGGGGTCAGAATAGCGTTAGAATGTCTGAGGGAGATGCTTTGAGGTCATTAGAATTTTGTCCGGGTCAAATCCGATTACTTTAAAGTTTGGTGGGGTAGCCAGTGGGGGTGGTGTGGTGTGGCCAGAATAGCGTTAGGAGGTCACCTGAAACTATTTGAAGTCAAAACGGTCAAGTTCTGGCTTGAGGGTGCTGGGTAATGCTAAAGTATGAACATAGGTGCTGGGCTTTAGGTCTTAGGAGGTAGCGCTCTGAGTAGAGGGAGGACATTTGTCCTCCCCGTTCGGCTGAACTGTACATTTCTTGCGATCGGTCTCGTAGGGTTAAACATAGGAAGATTTGAATAAATAAAGTGTAACAACGTTCTTAAAAATTATGAATGAATTTATTTAATGCATTTGGTTATATGATTAATTTATTTAAAATAGTCCGAACGAAAACATGAAATGGACTTTTACATTTCATGTGTATTTACATTAAATTGAGGGTCAATTAAAAGTAAGTATAAACATAAACAAAGTTCTTATCAAGTGTGACGATAAGGGAGTGATAAGAAATGATATGGATAAACAAAGATAGATAAGCCATGCATAATCCAAACAATACCAAGATAAGATATTAATAGAAGTTATGCAAAGTTTATGCAAGAAAATTCTTGCTTTATTTTATGATATATGACTGCAACATTTGCAGAAAGATAAATTATGCTTTAAAAAGTAAAGAATTTAGCATCTTTGGCTGCTTTATGACAAAGTTATACATATTTTTTATTTTTACTACTTGAATTTTTTTAAATTCAAACAAAGCATCCATTTTTTAGTACAATATAAAAAACCCTTGAATATAAACGTTGAAGTTAATATACTGTAATTCCTCGTAAATAGGCCGCCCGCGTACATTAAGCCGCAATCAACAAATACCGTAATTCCGGAAATTACCCCCCCCCCCTGGAATGACTCCCCCTACCTTTTGATGTTAAAAATTTAAATTTGCCCTATCTTGCCCATGTTAAAAGTTTTTTTTCAATTTTTCCTTTGAAAAATAACTCCCCGGGGGAGTAATTTCCGGAAATACGGTAATTTTTTCATACATACGGCGCGGCGCGACCTATAGTCGAGAATTACGTTGTTGCTCTTGCTCTCGCTGAATGTTAATTTTCTGAGTGAGGTAAAAAGTAGCTCAGGGTTCCCCTCTCTGTTTGGCGGTAGAACTAAAGATTGGAAAAGTTGATTCTTTCGTCCAAAATATTATTCGTCCAACTTTCGGATTTTTATTTTTGAAAGTGTATTTTTAGTGAGTTTTGAGTGGATTATTATTGATTTTTGATGCCAAAGGCAGAGGCCGGGACGCCAAAATGGCTGGCGAACAAAATGAAGTCGAAGGGACTTCAGAAACTGCGGTGGTATTGCCAAATGTGCGAGAAACAGTGTCGGGATGAGAACGGTTTCAAATGCCACATTTCATCCGAATCCCATCAGCGCCAGCTACTACTCTTTGCAGAAAACCCTAACAGATATCTCGACGACTTCTCAAGGTTAACCTCTTGACCTTTACCTCAGGATATACCTGACCTCTTTCCATAGGCTATAAATGGCTTCTTTACCTGTCTTCTTTGGCTGGAAATGACCTCTTTACCTCTCACCAGTGGCTAGACCTGACCTCTGACCTCTTTACCTAGCTCTCCTTAGGCTAGACCTGACCTCTGACCTCTGACCTCTTTACCTCTCTCCTTAGGCTAGCCCTGACCTCTGACCTCTTTACCTCTCTCCTTAGGCTAGCCCTGACCTCTGACCTCTTTACCTCTCTACTTAGGCTAGGCCTGACCTCTGACCTCTTTACCTCTCTCCTTAGGCTAAACCTGACCTCTGACCTCTTTAATTGATTTTTTATTTACTTGCAGTGATTTCAAGAACGGATATGTGGAGCTGCTTCGAAGGCGATATGGAACTAAGCGAGTTAATGCCAATCAGGTTAGTAAGGACAATGGCAATATATACTATTGTGATAAATTGATGATCTGACTACTGTATTTCATCATATATGGCCCCAGTGGAATAGTAGCCCCTCGTTTCTAATAGTTTCTGCTGCTATATAATTGTCATTTTAAAGTTTACTCACAAAGAAGTAAATAGCCCGAGCTGAAGTTTGAGAATGTATAGGTATAGGTAATGAATAAGTAATAATTACAGATTTATCAAGAATACATCTCTCACAAGGACCATCTCCACATGAACGCCACGAAGTGGCTAACGCTTACAGAGTTTGTCAAGTGGTTGGGACGTGAAGGGATTTGTACGGTTGACGAGACCGAGAAGGGTTGGTTTGTCACCTGGATCGATAGGTAGATAAACTTAACTATTGCTAAGTATTAAACTAACTAGTGATTAAATGCTTACGGTAATTTTTTATTGATTTACAGAGACCCTGAAACAATAGCTCGGCAGCAGCAACTCGCAAAGAAAAGCAAGATGGACAAAGATGATAACGAACGGATGTTGGAGTTTATCGATAAGCAGGTATTTGGGGAAACCGTATTATTTATTACTTTACTGTTTTAATTAGTAACAAAAATTATATGCTTAACATGTTTCCTTAAAGGTTGAACGTGCAGGAAAAGCAAGTAAAGCCAGTAGTAGCAGCTCCGAGTACTCGGACTTTGTTCGAAATAATGAAGAGGAAAAGGTTCAGCTGAAGCTTAACACTGCGTCAGTGGCAAAGCCGACTGCAACCGTTGTTGCAAATCCTTCCGTATTTAAAGTACCTTACACCTCCTCCAGCAATGGGGCTTCCTCGGTCAAAAGTTATGGGAGCTCTAGTTCTAGTAGCAGTCATAAAAGAAAGGTATCTGCCCTAGAGGAAATTAAGGAGGAACAGGAACGGTTCAAGGAAAGAAAGTATAAAAAAGCCAGTTGGTTAACGGAGGTAGATTAGTTTTTTATAATCATAAAATATGTTTTCAATCCAAAAAACCGAAATGATTTTGTTTCTTTCTGTCTTTCAACAGAATATCATTGTAAAAGTAGTAACGAGGGAATGTGGAGACAAATACTACAAGCAGAAAGGCGTGATACTAAAGATAATCGATGACTTTGTTTGTATAGTTGAATTAATCGAGTCAGGTCATAGGTTAAAGTTGGATCAAAACCATCTGGAAACCGTTATTCCAAATTTAGGTAACTTTTTCTATTCTGAGCATCATTTTTTCCAACAACAGTAGAATGAATTACAGTAGAATGAATTATGTGTTTCAGGAAATATTGTTAAAGTTGTGAATGGTGAGCATCGTGGATCAGAGGGGAGATTAAAGTCAGTGGATTTTGATCGCTTTTGTGTGGCTGTTGAATTAACGTCGGTAAGTTATAACAATAATAATGTACTGTACACAGTTTTTCGTAACCAAGCTCAAATTTTTAAAAGCTGACATTCTATTTTCCTTCTGCAGGGAACCTATAAAGGAACGGTAGTTAAAAATCTACCGTATGAATCTGTCTGTAAATATAACCATAATCCCTCGGAATAATTATGCCGTTTCACATTCTTAATTAGTACGTCTTTGTACATATTTATTTACTAAATGCATGTCTAAACGCTTGTATGTAACTTGTGTTTGAAAACGTTGAACATTTTATATCCAGTCAGAGCCGAAATATCTCAACAATTTGTAATAAATTCGCACTAAAGAATTCACGGGTTTCATATTAATTTCATAATTTTAAGTCGGGATTTTTTTTGTGAAACCACAAAGAGACTTCGCAAAAAGAAAAAAACCTGCTTTGTTTGGGTTTTGTAATAGCAACTACCCACGTAATGTTGGGCATATAACGCATAAGGGGATCTGGAAAGGGGACAAAGGATAGGGCTCCCTATGTTTGTATATTCATCCATCATATCATTTCTCGTCACTTTTATAACTTACTTTTTTCTAAGAAAGAAAAGCGATCATGGCTCCATATTCCATTAGGACGGAAATTATTTAACTCTTTCTTGTAACGAGGTTTTTTTTATCCGCAACTCTACAGAGTCGTAACCAGAATCCGAAAACGGGCATCGGCCGGCACTGCCGGGTAGAGGCCTTATTTTTGTATTTATTTAATATTATAATTGTTATGACCGATAACTCGCTAGCGGATTTACACTGCCCGCACACAAAACGGTCATTCAGGGGTGAGGGGCCTGATCTGAATACGACCAAATAGACTGTAATTAAAAATTTGGCCCTTCAAAAAAAACTTCCACAAAAAAGCACTAATCAATTGAGGGGTTTTAAGGTTATATAAAAAACGACAGTTAAAAGTTATGTGAATTAATTAAGCGATTAAGCCAGAGTTAAAGCATTACTCCTATAATTACAACTAAGCATACAAAAAGTGTTAAAAAAAACTAAGGGTTAAAAAATGAGTAAAAAACGGAGTTGTGAATGATCAAAGGGTACAAAAGGGATAAAAAAAATCAAAGGATTGGGTAAAAAACTGAGGGGTAAATAATGAGGGGTAAAAATCCGGTTGTAAAAAAACTGAGGGGTAAATAATCAAAGGTAAAATAAAAACCTAAGGGGTCGGGTAAATAATCAAAAGAAAAATAACAGAAGACAAAAACTTTATTTCATAAAAAAAATATTTTGTTAAGAGGGGCCAGGATTTTAAAACCAGCGGGGTAAAAAAAAAAGACGGGTAAAAAATAGTAGGGGTAAAAAAGCTTTTTTTTATAAAAGAAAACAAAAAAAGCGTATTTTTTTGAAGGGGTGTTCTCGTGTTGTACCGGCCCTGTGGATATATCAAATTTCCCGAAAGGTATTATTGGAGAGGCAGGCGGGAGCCGTTTTGTGTTGTTGCTATCTCTAGTTATTCATAATTATTTACCGTTTCCGTCCTCCTCCTCCTCTTTCCTTCGTCTCCAATTAAATTACCTAAATTCAGCCCCCATAAATCCCACCATCCTCAACCTCATCAACAGCATTTCCTCAAAAAAAAGGAGGAATTAATCCATCAAAAAAGATCTAATTTCAAGTAAATTACCTCAATTTAGGAGTATATCAGGCTCTGAGTCAGAGCTGTCATCATTTCTGACACATTACCTCAAACTTTATGACATTTTACTAACTAATTCACATTTAAACCTCTTTAGAATCCGTCGGAAGTGGATAAATAAATCGCCTATTAACTTGAGGATTAAGGGAGGTTACGCAGAGGTAAGGATTAATTTATTTGACATTTTTAAAAAACCAGAGGTTATCTTTTAAAAGATAAGAACACGGACGCTGCTCAAGTGGTGCTTTTGGTAGTTAAAAAAATTCTATAAAAAAAACACGGAGAAAAGAGGTCTAGGGGGGGATTTTTATTACATTTCTTAAGAGTTAGATATTAGATACCGTATTTCCGGGAATTAGTCCCCTGGGGAGTTATTGTTTCGAAGGGAAAATAGGGAAAACTTTAACATTAGTTTGATAGGGCGACTTTTAATTTTTAAGATGGGAAGAATAGGGGGTTTTTTTCCAGGGGGAGTTATTTCCGGAAATACGGTTAATGATAGATTTTTAACAAGCGTTTAGTAGCGTTATAAACGGTAGGGAGCTTTTGGTTTACTGTCAACGAGATTATATAGGTTTTTTATGTTTGTTTATTTGATAGTTTTATTGTTCTTTTAAATTGAATATTTTATTTTATACAGATCTGGAGCGTATTTAGCAAAGGTTTTGACGCTATGAGTGTTGAACGTCGATCAACTAGACGGAGTACTGCAGAAAATCGAATCGGATCAGGGGAACCAATAATTGATGCTAACATGGTGGCAGACGAGAAAGTGGTGTCTATTATTACGGAGCTGAAGGTGAAATCAGCCGTTGTTCTTCAGGCACGGACCGGTGGACGACGGAAGTTAAGCACAGTCGTTAGGGCGGAAAATGAGGAAAATGTGGTTGGAAAGGTAAAGGTTTCCGAGAACAATCATATTGAATCCAAAATCATCGAGGTAAAAACGGTCATAGAGGAAACAAAGGTAATCCAATTATGAAGATGAGTTGATCGTTTTTTATAAGTTAAAATGCTGGGGTGGTTAGGAAAGTTACGATTATATGTTCTGGTTTGACAGATATTGGACAATCTTAAGGATGAAATCGTTGGCGGGCTGGAGGAAATGTCGGCCGCTGGGATTGAAAACGGTGTGGACGAGGAAGAGGATGATAAGGGAAAGGAGGCAGTCAAGTTGACAGAGGATGAGGAACCTGAGGCAAAGATGCCTAAACTAGATGATGAAGAGTCTGTAGGATCCAATGGGAACACCTTGGACACGGAGGATGTAGCAGCCAAGACTAAAAAGATAAAGATGATCTACACTTGTGCAGAGTGTGACCGGAAGTTTACTAAGAAGTTGATGTTGATCCGACACGAAAAGATGCACTCGGCTCCGCGACCCTTTGCATGTACAGAGTGTGACCAAACATTCACTGTGTCCAGGAGTCTTCAAAAGCATGTGAAACAAATTCATGAAGAGGCTGGAGAGCTGCATCCTTGCTACTTTAAGCCCTGTGCCAGGGGTTTTATTACAAAATCTGAGTTAGAGGTCCATGCCGAAACTCATGTGCATGAGTACAAGATCTACGCCTGTCGGTTCTGTGGCAAGACGTTTAACAAGAAGTTTATGATGAAAGTTGCAATCCAGGCTTCTCAGGATCAGGGACTGGATCTATGTCCGTTTTGTAACAAGGGAATTAATCCCAAGGCATATAGTAATAATTAGGTATCTCAACTGTAGTGAAATCTAGTGGAAATTCGTCGTTGTCGTCTGTTATTATACCATCCAGATCCACCGTCGTCCTCGTCGTATCTCTACTTGATCTCATCTCATGTATCATGTCTAATATTTTTTTCTACTTTTCTATGTTACGCAGTAAACATATAAACACATTTAATATGACCCAAGGGTGACTTTTAAACTACTTTGACTCAAAATATCAGCGTCGCTATTCTTATTATGCACAGAAAATCTGGCTACAAACCAATTAAGGAATTTTAGTGTTTCTAAACGGATAGTGGACATTTTAAAGGGAAACTGCAATGAAAGTTTTAAAGGGAGGAGTGAGTTGAAGTTTTAAAGGAAATTATCTAGTGGAAGTTTAACCAAAAAACTCGACTTAAATCCAACAGCATGCAAGTCTACATAAATGAGGTACAAGGGTTATTAATTTTTAGACTTAACGAACTAGTTTAAATAACTATGGGTGTAAATTGGGTAAGGCGTTTGGAAAGAAAAGTAAATATGACAATAGGATTGATTATTTTGACTTCTTTATCCACTAAATTTCATACTACATTCATTGTAGAATATAATTTAGGCATTTCAGTAGGAATAAGAACTGTCAGTTAAGATACAGGGTTACTTTTTCGATCCACTCCACAGGGTTATGTATTTAAGCGGACTTTCACTGTTTAATATTTATAATTAACCCTGTACTTCATTTACTATACAGGACTGCAGCTTTGTTGGATTGACATTGAGTTTTCTTATAAAATGATTTTAATTTCGTACACAATGCTGTATGTTATGTTTGAATAAAAAAAAGGATAAGGGTAAGGTCAGTCAGCAGAGGTTGTTTACGTCCATTGTAAGCTTCAAAGACGAATAAACCTTTTTCTTGTTTAACAAAAAATGTCAATTTCCCCTTGATTCATTCGATGAAATTATCGAAGCGCAGCCATCATCATGACATGTAATAATTAAATCAATCCACCTCTTCGTTCGTGTGTGCAAAATTCTACAAGCAGTACAATGTCTTTGGTGGTTTGGTTACACAGTTTGCACCCTATTTATTGTTTCTTCAAAGATGCCGTAAGCAGATGCCTCCAAAACCTTCATTATACTTACAATACCATTTATTCCACCATCCTCCGCCAAATTACTTTCCAGTTGTATAAAAAAATACGTTACAATTTAAATGTACAATTTTAAAAAGGTGATTTTTCTCCTCTATATGAGCGACAAATTAACAAGATATAGGCACACACCTTCACTTCCACCCACAACGGCCAATTACCATGACATAAGGATACCCTCTTGCTCCGTATGCTCCACGATATCTAACAATCGGTAAAACGCTATTTTCTTGACTTCAGTAATCCCAGTGACCAGTTCATCCATAAGTGAGTGTCTAAGCCGACAGTTGATTCCGGTCAGAATTGCATTCTTCTTATTTTCTCGAGCGCAAATGACAAATGGAAACCCGAACTTACGTTTATATCTGGAATGGTAAAATTGAATGTAATTTGTAATTATATATTAACTATAAAATTGTAATTGTATTGTAATCGTCTCATTCTCATCCACCAAGGACCAATCTAGTCTCAAAGGGACATAGCATTGGTTTCTTTAAGTTGAGGCCAAGGTGGTTGATTTTGTAGACCGATTGTCATGCTTTCTAACGCTCTAAAGTCATTGCATTGGAAGCTTTGAAATCTCATCACAAGGTAGAGTTAACAACGTAATCATTTTATGGTTCTTTCTAAACGTATTTTAACCGTTCTGAGTTTACATTTTACAAGAAATAAAAATATTGCCCCAACCCGACAACCCTAGCACTTCCTTTTTAAAAGATTTTTTTGATAACTAATTGAGTATAATATTTGTACGGTTTACTAAAAAAGTTCAACGTCAACAGCAGAACAGCACAGCTTAACTTTTTTCTCCTCTTAATTAGATCCGTGACACTTCTAATGGAACTTTTGGAATAAAAATAAAAATCAAACTCGGACCCTTCGCTTAATATGATACTTTCGAAAAAAACTAACCCAGATCAAATTAACGGTTTTTTTTATAAAAAAAAAAAGTCTAGTCAAAATGAAATTTTGTAATCAAACCGTGAAATGATGATAAGATGTTTTAGGATTTTCTATTAGGATTTTTAAATTTTTATATATTTAATTCACAGCGACCTAGTGCTGGCAGCAATATGATTTTATGTTAACTTGCTAGCTACATATTTGTACTATTGTCGCTTAAATAAACTATTGATTGATTGATTGATTATTGATTGATTGAAAGTCTATAACTCGTGGAGTTTTCGTTGATACTACCTTTACGATTTATCGCCCAGATTCAGTTTATCCTCACCTATCGTTTAAATCCGTAAGCGTAGACTTTTCTTTCGGAGTCAGCGTATTTAACTCAGCGGCCGCTTGTTCCTTGGTCGATTCCTCCGTGAGCAACTTCTGCTGGGCAAGACGACCGGCCAAATCAGGATGAGATCTGAGAATCCCTTCTTGAGCTAAAAGCAATAAAAATTAAGAAACAAAAATTAGTTTTCGAAGATAAAAACAAGTTTTCCATGAACTACGACCCCTAGGATAGAACAGAACAAACTGTGTGGTCGTTTTCTCAGTTCAAGTTCATGTCTAGAGATAATTCATCATTCATTCAAAGGGCTCCTTTTTACAATCACAACTTTCTTCCAGGCAAAAAATGGCATATGTGTTCCTTACAACAACATGACACATCCTGCATCAGCAATGAGTCTCTAGAAAGCATTTTATGGATTGGTATTTATGGTCAGCAAGAAGACTAAAACCTAAAGTTGTATATTTTTTTATACACTTTAGGACTTGATGGCGTAACTGGGCTATGCGGAAAAGTACACTAATATTTAACTCTGCAGCTTTAACTCGCTATTTTAATTTAGTCCACCAATCTAACCCACACGCAATGAATCTTATCGTACTCTATCTTAAGTTCTAAAAGTGCTTGCGCTGCAATGTTTTGTTTTAACTTACCAAGACTAGGTAAGCTATCAATGAATCCGGCGAACGCTCCGTGAATTGATTTGACATTATAAAACGGAAGCTTTCCCCAGATAGATGCAGCAAAGTTCGGGCAATTCTCGACAACATTTCCAAAAATCTTGGTAAATTCTTCGTACTCCATTTGATTAATTGAATCCATCGCCAACCGTTGACCTTTGATGCTCACAGGAGGAATTACAAGTTTCAGCCGTCGCGACCCCGCTTCCAATTCTTCCACTGAATTTATCGATCCCATCTTTTCAGGCGCTGGACTTTCCGTTATCACGTTTTCCAGTTTTTCAGATTCCGTTCCCACTTGGAGTTCTTTTGCAGAGATGTCCGTCGAAAGGGGTGGCTCTTCTGTTGCTGCGGCGGCACTTTCCTTTGCAGATTCCGTAGCTGCGACAGCACTTTCCTTTGCAGATTGCGTAGTTGAGACAGCACTTTTCTGTACAGATTCTGTAACTGCGGCAGCGTTTTCAACCTTTCCAAATTCAGTTTCTGCGGCAGCACTTTCAATCTTTCCGAATTCAGTTTCAGTGGCAGCACTTTCAATCTTTCCGGAATCCGTTTCTATCGCAGCACTTTCAACCTTCCCAGATTCCGTCGTGCCAACCTCCACCTCCTGAGCAGATCCTTCCATCACCAGCGGCTCGATTTCCACCGTTGCCATGACTTCCCTTTTTTTAAATTCCCTTCTGGAATAATTAATTCATTCAACTGTTTTAATCAATTTAAAATATACTTCTTAAAGATAATTTACTATTTCTTGAAATGAAATCAATAAAACTGAAAACTAGCAATCGATAAACATGAACTTTAAAAAATGAAATTGTACACAAATGTACTGGAAACAGCTCAAGATGCTTAATGACGCTGAGAGTGTCTTACTTAAAAAATCTTGAGGACCTTGCTTGACAATAGGCTGCGGCTTATGTGTATAAAAAATGATGTTTTGAAGCATATTTAACATGGGAGAGAAACCCCGATATAACATGGGAAGGATAGCATGCGGCTTAATTAACGCAGGATGCCTACTGTAAAGGTTTTAAAACGGATCTAATGCCGATGCGGAAACGGAAACATCCTCCAAAAAAACCTACAGTCACACCCCCAACAGGGGCCTCCTAGCGTCCAAAAAACCCCAACAGGGGCCTCCTAACAATTATACCATATAAAAAATACTGAGGTTTATCATTAGAAGAGGTTACCATAAATACTGAGGTTTGTCATAAAAAGAGGTTATCATAAAAAGAGGTTATCATAAAAAGAGGTTACCATAAAAAGAGGTTATCATAAAAAGAGGTTATCATAAAAAGAGGTTATCATAAAAAGAGGTTACCATAAAAAGAGGTTATCATAAAAATAGGTTACCATAAAAAGGGGTTTTATCATAAAAAAGAGGTTATCATAAAAAGTGGTTATCACTGACCTTTAAAAGACTCCACGAGCAATCCCTCCCTCCCAACCTGATGTTGTTTTGTAATGTGAAAAAAAACGATGCTGCAAACCCCCGTGGTGCTTATCCCCGCTTATCGGCTGAAACTGCCCGGGTGCGGGTGACTTACCAGATAAGCTAAGTAGAAGTTGATAAGCCCAAGGTCACCTTTTTTTTAATTATCCGAAAGTGTCAAATCCAGTCCAGCATCAGCGTCCTCCTCAATCCTCGGCTTTTTCTCTGCAACAAACCGCAACCTCGCTTTTTATTTTAAACCTTTCTCTTTCCCCCAAAAAAAACCATCTTCATTTAAACTTCCTACAAATCCGAAAAAATTATAAACGTTCCATTTTTATGCCAAAACTTACGCTATTTCTACTTTTTTCTGAGAAAAAATGGGAATAAAAAAAATATGAATGATGTTTAATTAATTACCGCATATACTCGAATAGCGTCCCGGGACACTAATTAATTTTTTTTGTGGGTCAAAGGTCAAATTTAACCTACAATTAAATGGGGTTTATCGGGTTTTTAATGGTGGACACTATTCAAGATGGGACACTATTCTTGACAGGAACGGTATTCGAGAATATACGGTAATTAATTAATTAATTAATTAATTATTTTGTTAAACTGAAGCTCTCTGCAACTAAATGCTAATTCCTCGGTAGCTCCGTCTTCGAATCTCTCCCTCAATTTATTCTTGTTTTTACCAAACCGTTGTTATTGGTGAGTTTTTACGGATAAGAACCAACTTTTGTGATCATGATCAACATCATCTGGCTCCTCATTTATACGGCATATCCCTACTACTTACTCATGTTGAGGTTTATATCAATAAAACAACGTCGCTTACTTTATAAAAAACAACTTCTGCTAGAATAACCTCGAATTAAAATCAACAGATCACCAGTCATTCAACATTATATTTAAGACGAGTATAATAAGGAAGGAGTTAGCGTAGCATTCATAAAAATACGCGTGGTTGTGCCAACTATCCAAGTAAAGTTAACTCTGTTAAGCTTTTTTTTATGATCCATTCCATGCATTATAATAATATGCAGAGAGTTTGTTTGGTGACAATGGATGCTCTGTCTGTGCGTGCATGAATGGGATTATGATTATGAAATTATGATGATGATATTGATTTATATTATTTAACCAGTTACCGTATTTCTTGAAATAATGCCCCCAGAAATAATTCCCCCCTCGGTATAATGCCCTACTACTTTTCCATGTTTTAATTTTGAATTTGCCATATATTTCCCATGTTAATGGAATTTCCAATTTTTCCTTGGAATAAATAATTCCCCAGGGGCATATTTCGGGAAATACGGTAGTTAGTTTTTATTAGAAAGTTAGTTTAGTTTGTTAGTTATGTGGGTAATTAATTATCATGCCTTTTGGTCAGAAGAGTCAAGGCAAGGTCAACTGGGTGGAGTTGTATGGATTTATTAACTTAAAAGTCTTTTGTTAAACGTGGGTTAAAATTAGGGTAGGTTTTGCTAAATAAAATCATCATGTAAATAAACTTTGGTTAGGTTTCATTTTGATATTTTAATGGTGGATGTCTTTAGTTATGGGGAAATAACGGGTTAGTATTTAAATATAATTTACAAAAGCGTGTATTTCAATTTTTTATGCTGAAATTAACACATTTTTCAAGGTTTAATATAAATGTATATTTATATATGATCAGTTTTAGTCATTGGTTTTAGCTAAACCTGTGTATAACCTTGTTTTAGGGTATGTTTTCACTAGAATTTACATACTTTTCCTTTTGTATTTACAATTAATAATTTCATATGCCGAATAATCCTGTAAAACAGACCAACAGGTAGTGGGTGTGGTTTTTTTATTCAAGCATAAAAGCTACGACCTAACCAGTGATATTTTCTCAGTGTCCATCTGAATATGAAAATACGACCCTCGGCATTAGAGTAGATTATGCCACCTAACCAAATTATTACAAGAAAGTGTCAGAGTTTTTTGGTCACCATTGAGTTCAGTCTGGAGTCTGAAAGAGGTTATAGCCTAGCGTTAGCGATATCATTACTGTTTCTATTAATTCGCAGAGCCTCTTGTATCAAACATCAACTGAGCAGCGACTGCTGTATTGTGTTAAATCATGTAACAATTGCCGGAGACTTTTGACTGAAGAATCGGGGAGTTGGAGGATGCAAAAGCTGGAGAAAAGGGGGGTAGACGACGGAGGGGTAGATATATTCATGTGAATAAATTCATAAAGTTTGAGCCGAGACCAATATACCTGTCACCATAATGGTTTTACAGCTCCCAAATGATGCATGCCAAAAAGGACTCATATAAAGTCCCCTCTTGGCCAAGGCAATCCTCTCTTACCACGGACAGAGTTATTATTTCTCAAGAAATGTACAACGGAAGTCGACAAAGTTCTCTCTCGTGTCACATTTTCCTTAGTCTTCTCCAACACAAACCAAGAATTAAAATAAATGTGACAAAAAACATTCCTTTATCCAACAGCTTATAACAGTCTGTAAGAACTGTACCCCACCCTTGGAATAGTTTCTAAAAGAAGCTTATCGTGGATCATTTCCATTCCTTTTATTTTGTGACAAGATTAAAATTATGCGGAATGAGCAAAATTAAGTAAAAATATGTCTACTAGAAACCTCTTGTAGATGCTGTGACCGTGTAGTTGCCGGTAGAGGTAGAATTTCCCGTAAACTATGAAAAAAACTAGAAAATACACGATGTCAATGTCGAAAGTAAAATCTCGCCGAGATGCCTCTTTTTTGGTTTCAGGAAATATAAATTTTTTCAAACTTTTTAAAATCCCAATGGAGATTGGGTTTTTTCAGGGTCTTAAAAAGTATCTTGTGGATATGGTGCGTTAGGTTTTAATTACCGTATTCCCTTCACAATAAGCCCCGGCTTATGTTAAAAAAATTATATTTTGAAAGCGTTTTTAACATTGAAAGATACCCCTGTATAACATGGGAAGGATGGCATGCGGCTTAATTAACGAGGGCGACCTATTGTAGCGGGAATGCGTAGAAGGTGTGTTCCTACCATAAATATAAAACGCCCTGGGTTTGAAATAATCTACATAGTACCTTTATGAAATCGTAGAAGGTTTTTGTATCAAAAATATGAATGATATTAGCTAAAAGTAAGAATACAATTTGCTGAATGAATAAGAATTTACATGTCACAATTGTTTATCACTACTTTTGCGCTTTTTATTATTTCGATTTCGTATGGCAAAAAAGCAGATTTTTATTACACTCTAAAAACCAAACGAACCATTATGTCTGATTGCATCTTACTGAGCTTATTTCCTATACTACAAAGTCAACTTTTCAAAGCGTTAAGGTTGCCCTGTAAAATAAGTGCATGTTTGAAACGTAAATTAACGAAAACTAGTGAGCGATAAGCTAGATATTTCTTTACTATTTTGGGTATTTTTTAAAATTCAGCCTTACTGCTTTAAGTTAGGCTAGAAGAAGTATTTATTGGATCGATAAAGATGCCACGAGTATAATTCCTTCTCTGGTTAAGGTATCATTTACTAAGCATTTTCTAATTTACAAAATAAAATGCTAAAAATCACAATATAATAATGGTTAAAATTTGCATCAAAACCAAATGCATTCTAACTTCCTTGTTTTTAACAGTACAGGAAAGAAAATATATTCAACGGAAGTAATTTTTTGGCCACAAATTTTAATAGTTTTATTTGGGCAATAATTGAAAACATTTTACAACTATTTTACCCTAACAATTTACCTAAATCTGTGACAAACTGAAGTCCGAAACCCGAAGTAGTTGCAGTAGAAGTGTATGAAAATGAAATGAAATTATATCAGTGGAATGCACATAGTTCTTGATGATACAAGATATAGTTAAGTAGTGTCGCCTTTGTAGTAGTATTCATCTGCAGTAATAGCTGTGCTGTAGTGTGGTTAATAGGTATTATAATATTGAATTGGCTAAAACCCACAGACAGACTAATTTTTACAAGGGCAATCGCAATAATTATAATTAACTTCCCTCCCTCGAGCGTCTTTATGGCCCCCTTATTACTACAACTTCTAATTCTCCTACTAACTTTAGTACTGCTACTCGACAATTTAGTCCTTATAGATCCTATAAGCACAACCAGCCATAGGCAACAATTACATTACGAATTATTACATTTCTTGAGGACATTATAATAATGGCTTAAGGAAAAAGTCAGCAGTTTCGGTGTCGTTTAAAAATAGTCTCGTTTTCTAGAGTCTCCACTCGCTAACTTCCAGGCCAAAATAGTTAATGGAAAGTAGTTGTAATAATGAAACCGAAGAACATTAGGATAAACCTTCTTTCTCGTTTACTTTAATGGTTATTGCATCTCTTCCGGATTCTAACGCAATATCAGAAAAATAAAAGGACTCAGGGTTAAAGTCGTCATAATTGGATGAAATTATCCATTGGGTGAATGTTTTTTCACTTTCAGGTACAAAGCTCTAGTCATCAGTTAATTAAAAACAGGACAGAATAAAGGCGTATTTCTTCTTATTGATCTAAAACTTCAATACTGTTCAATGTACTGTCTGAGTCTGTAAAATATTTTATAACTAAATACTCAATACAGCTATACATGAGCATGTTGGGTAAAGGATCGAGTTTTCTACTTTTAAAAACTCCAGCATCCTACCATTATCCAGGCCATTTTAAAAGACGTAACCATTGAAAAGAAAGACGTAACTATTGAAAAGGCGTAACCATTCCAGAGTATTAAGCGATGTACGTAAGCAGAGTACTATGAATATGACAGATCTGAAGAAAAGGTGGGTTATATGCTTCATAAATAAACGGAACCTTTTCTGTACCATTGGTAAACACTTACAGTTACTTTACAGTTGCAGGGACTGGAGACGGTCCTTTATCTCTAAAATGTGCATGGATGGAGCCGATGATGGTACGAGGGCTTGTGGGGTTTGTCAGAATAATGAAGAAAGAACTTTATCATAAAACTACACATGTCCTGTTCAAGGTTCAGAATAAATTATAAGAAATAAACAATTGTGAACAATTCAGATTAGACCGTGACAGAAGTCATTTTTCCTATCATCCGTTTATTTCATTTCTATGCACTTAGTCTACTGATTACTGATTAAGTATAGTGGTTTCCGTTTTAAGGGCTCCATTCTCCATTCTCCATATTACATTAATTGAATTTACAAAGTGCATGTGCAGCTCAGCAGTTTGCAGGTTAATTACCATTCCATTAAAGTACATTTTGGTTTCACGTTTTTATACTGGACCTCAAATTTTTTCTGTAACTTACAGTGATTTAGAAGTAATTAAAGGTCAATAAAATACACACTTATAACTTCTTCAACTGAGTTATTTCTGAGGCATAAATGGTACTCTGATACATTACTCTTTATTAAATAGAGACAGAAATACACACACCGAAAAGGATATTGTGTACGAATGTAGTTTCTTTTCTGAATAATAAAGTGCCGAAAGTTAATATATCTCTCTCTTATTAAATTCCTAATTCAAACGAATCCATACTGACCATTTCCAACCAATGACCCTAAGCCCCTTGTCAATATGTCAGTAGAAAACAACCGTTTTAAATCTAAAGTGTTTGTTTGTCCACACGAGCATAAACTTTGAGAGTATAATACTCCGAATGAGATAAGAAACGGTTTGTTCAAAGATTTTATCCCTCGAAATGGAAGGCACATGCCAAAAGCCCTTAATACACTTTTCCTGTCTAGATAACAAGAGTCAAGTCCCTTTTTCATCAACAGTCAACAGTAAGCCATCCCACATAATACTAATAATCTGTGACAGTTCCTTAAGGTAAAATGACTCCAAACATGCTTTAATGTCCATGCAAGCATTAAACCAAGAAGTATTATTTGTGAAAAGTAATCCAGTAAAGAGACTAGAGGGGTCGACAAGCGATTTGCCATTTATATGCATAAAATATGTGAGGATTCGAATTTTTTGACGGATACTCTGCCTAACTGAGCTATCTAAAATCCCAAAAGTGAAGTTCTAGAGGCTTGCATAGGGTAGAGTGATGGATAATAATTGAGATGTCAAAACAACCACTATCCCAAAAATGATTCAGAGGAAACTGGAACAACCACCCTGACCCCGAACCAAATAAATGCAAAGAATAAAAACAAATGTAGTACAAGTTTCCACCCGATACAATACTGGCTAACATCGATCCTCCATATCTTTTGTTGAGGAAACCCCAAGTTTTGCTATTGTAGGCGACAATTAACTAGTCAATTGGGACACATTTCTCCAACTCTGATTAAACTCTATCCACTACCAACCTATCTTAATCGACTTAATCGCTTAAACAAATCCCCCTTCTTATCCGTTAATCTCTACGTAAATATCTAGCTTTACAGAATGGTGGAATTTAAACTTCAATACGGGTAATTATGGCGAATTTCTGGTGTCACTATTGGGCCAAAAATGTGTGTTTAAATGAGAAAGACTGGAATAAAAATCAAAGTAAAAAATATGCGATGAAATATTTCCCTCGTGTAAAAGCAACCAGCAGCTCGGAAATCCTCCTGTTTAAGGAGGATAGGGGCTTAAAATGTATAATTTCTAATCTATTTTAACAGTAGGTAGCTATTAAGACTTTTAAAAGATATTTTAAACAATGCATCCATCCTCGATGCACCCATTTTTATTTTAAACGTGCTAAAATATCTTCAAACAAACTATGGCGATGAGTTCCTCATTTTTCTGACTTTCACCTTTAACTTCAGCGTGCTATCTGCAATATTTTCTCGACTCAAAATAAGCTAAACTTACTCCTGCTTGTTCTGTTGGATGTGAAGTATTAATATTATAATAAAAATATGGGATCCCTCCATCTCTCTCGTTTTGTCTGGTGTGTTGTGACGTAGAAAAATGATCTTTTTAATGATTTTTTCCCAAATCTCACGCAGCTTCAACCCGTTTAAATCGTCGATGTGGCTTTAAAACACTTCTATATAAAGCATCAGGTCACAAAGGCTAGGGCCAAAGTGGCTAGATTTTCTAATTTAAAGTTGAAAAGTTAAAAATCAAAGTGGCTAGATAAGTATTTTAGAAAAATAAAAGGGCTGGATTCAAATTCTCTACGTGCAACTTCTAATCTGCTTTATCCTATTTTTGTTCACCAGTTCTTTCTTTTCTTTAGTCCTTCTTTAACCGTTCTTGCTTCAAGCTATAGGCTACCATTGCAATGAAAGACCTATCGAAAGTATAATTATAAGTTGCCCAAACTTTGTGGAACTATGTCAAGGATTGCGAAACGGTTACAAAATTTTCATAAATGGAATTAAAAAGTTGCTGAGAGGATTCTAATTAATAATTACTCAAGTGAAAATTGTAGTATTTATTTTATTTTATTTAATAAATTGACTGAATTCTTGTTATTTTATAAAATTATGCCACTTTGACTTATTAGGAATTATTTTCTAGCCTTTTTCACATTTTTTGTCTCTAGCCTAGCCACTCTGAGCTGGAATCCTCTATTAAGCCTATCTCAATCTACTAGACGCACTCTTGCAGTAGAAATAATATATCATATTGATTTCTGTCAACATCCTAGCATCAGTTTTCCTCTGTATCTGATCATATCTCATTCTTGTACGAATCCATCAATTTACACCTTTCAGAAAGACGTAATTTCATCGTAAGTTAGCTGTAAAGTATTACCGACCACAGGAATTATGCATTAGAATGGTTTGAGTGTATAGAGAAGGGTTTTTTAAGGCAGTGCTAGTCACTCTGAAAAACCTTTTAGTAACTGAAACCGATGATTTGAATAGGAAGTAAAAGTTTTCCACATCTGGAGACAGTACAGAAGTAGAGAAATACGAGTGATAAATGACAAGTAACTAACAAGAGGTCTAGAGCCCTCAAGGGATAGCCTTTAAGTAAACTTTTCCTTGAGTAGCAATCCGGTTGATGATGAAGGATGTTACCTTAATAATTATTACAACCATTCACATCTTTGATGGATATCGGATATTAACTTTTAACCACAGAAAAAGTCAGTTGGTTGGTAGTAAAATTAACATGAGTCTTCTTAATGTTAGCATATAAAGAGTTTCGGGGAAATTGAATAGGAAGATATAGCATAGGCTGGGAGGATGTGGTAACTAAATATTCAGCCATGGATTGATTTACGGATTTATTACCCCATAAAACCCGTGATTTTACTTCAGTAAAGTGTTCTTGAGTTACTTGGTCCGGGCACAAGCCTTCACTAAATCACAACTAGGGTTTCCCCCTCCTTCTTACTGTACCGATGAATGTAATCCGGTTTCGTCCACTTTAGAATACAATTGTTAACTCATGTATCGATTACTACTATTATGAAAGTCACTATGGGCATTACCTACGATAATTAAAATGTATCTTGAACAAGTTCAAAGAGATAATTTGTTACGGATAGAATATTCTGTTATTGTAAAGTGACTCTAATTTATCTATCTGTCATTTTAGGTTACTTCTTAAATTATAATTATAATTAACTAGCCCTCAGACGAAGCCCGGAGGTCTATGTATATATATGCTTATATATTTACTATTTATAACCCTGAAGCAAACCCGTCGTAGGCATTAATAATAAAAAACCCTCTTTTAATAAAGATAAGCGTGAACAGCAAACCCGTAGGTATGAATTAAAAATGCAAAACTATTTAATAAATAGTATTTATAGTCTTTACATCTAACCCCTTGTAAGTTTATTCATTCCCCTGAAGGATAACCCCCGACGTTTAAGTTCAATTGCAAAACTAAAAATAGTCCTCCAGTGATCCTTAAGGTATTCAATAAAACTGCGAAAATATTAATAATATTGCTCTAGTGAAAAACCAGGTTTTCAAATGCATTGTTTGAATTGGTATAAAAAACTTCCATTCACAACTGCCTGCCTCTATTCCTTCCCAAGTTTCAATATATAACAGATTTGTGTGGCTTTCTATACATGTTGAAATCTCTGTAGTATTTGTATACCTTTCTACATATGTTGAAATCTGTATATACCGCTCTAGATATGTTGAAATGTGTATAGAACATATGGGTTTATGCTTTTTTCCAAGGTTGAAACTTGGTATGCTATATATGGGTACATATTTACATTAACTTGCTTTACGTATGCCCAGTACACACAAATCAGTTTTTTGCTCCTAATTAGTGATTGCTCTCATTAATTCAGATTTGGTAGTAGCTTAGTAGTTGATTCGGTTAGTTTCCTACAATTCAAGACTAATACCATCAATTTCTGTTTAGTAGTTTTGACGTCAAACCTGAACAAATATAATGACCCTCTTACTTAGTAAAAGAGGATAATTCAATTCATCGTTTTCACACAAGCAGCAATGTCAGGAAACAGAACAGTCACAGTTCACTTTATTAACCACAACAATAAAAATTAATAGAGCAAAATAAAACTAACAGCCCTACTACTCTTGTTGATTACTCATTTGTTTACTTAGCAGTTTATTAGCATCCTTTGCTATACTACTAAATATATAAATGTGATACTTATACTTTTATGTTTTGTAAACTCCACATAGTAAAAAAGTAAAGTACTCATTAATATTATTATGCTCATCTCAATTAATCATTTGTTTGTTTGCAAACAAAAGGTAAACCACATTATTAGTGTTTCTCTCCTTATAAATGAACCTAGCCTCACCCGCTGTTGCTTCCAATCATTACGAAATCTTTGTTTAAATAGTTGGTGGCCGTCGACTACGGCCGGGTCTACTACGGCCGGCGAGAAGCCTACCACTCCACTATTGGTAGTCACCGTACCTTCCACTCCTACCATTCCTTCTTGGAAACTGTACATACGTCTATCCACTCCCATACCTTGACTTGGCAGCAGGGGTTAGTGTCTTATGATATAAAGGGTCCCATGCGCCTAAACACCTCGCTTCGCCTGACGTCTCCGACGGCCCGCGAGAAGTATACTTTTACGCGCTGGTATCAAACCCATCAATCTAATTCAAGCTCTCCGTAGAAACATAACTTATCTTGTTCCGCATATCTAATTCTACCACTCCGTCGCATTCCCACTAATCTTATTCCCTCACTCAAACTCCGCTTATACAATTTTAGCACTCCGTAGCACCATTGATAATGTTATACCCCCCACTCTGTAACAACCCCGCTTATATAATTGTACCACTCTGTAAAAACCACGCTATTCCAAATTTTTCTTAGAAACCCCGCTATCTAATTATACCACTCTGTAGAAACATCTGCGGTCATCTAATTCAACTACGACTAAATAACAGCACTTCTCAAAAAAGTAGCACGCGTAACTTTTTGGCATATCTTTGCATAAGTGCTCCACGTTTTATGTAAGATTGTCTAATCAATCCAATACCATCGTATTCGTATTAGGATGCATCCCATAAAATTACAAAAGTGTATTTTATTTCAAACTTCAATTTTTTCTCAAAATTTTGAAAATTTACAAAAAAAATTTCCATTTACAAAAAAACATTAATTCATGATGGAACTCCCAATGTCAAGGGGAATTAAAAACTGTACTTCCCTAGAGAATCGGATGAGAATTGAGAGAGGAGTATGCATTATTACAAACATACAAACAGACAAACAGGTTTATCAAACTTTCTGTTGTAGATAACTAAATTACCACACATAAAAATAAAATAACTACATATATTTTTGTGTTTATTGTGGGACAATTGTTGAATTCAGCCAGTAACTGCGGTGTATTATTTTCCCGTCATTAGGATCCAAGAAGCATATAAATCAGTACTATTAAAGGAGAGTTGTTAAAAATAAATAAATGGGACTTACTTCTTCATGCATGCTTCTTCATAAAAATCATAATAGTAATCGTTATATTTATATTACTTGAGATAAGCCAACAGTAGTAGCAGGAGTGTTCTAGTGTTGTATTCCTTAAGGGTAGTTGGTTTCTTTATAGTAGGGAATCTCTAAAATGTGAATTGGGGCAGTTAAAGTTAACTGACTCGGCTTTTGTGATATAAAATGGTAAATGCTAATTGATTCTTATTAACAAAGGGCCATATATTAGCACTTTCTCTCATCATCTTCCTACCTTTACTCTTTATACCCCTTTTCCATGCTAACTAAAAGTTATAAATAGTGAAAAGTGTCTCATTTTTATTACTATATATTTTGTCAATTTGAAAAAACCTTTAATAAATCTTGGTTTCAATGCTCCAAATCCGAAGGCTATTACGGCATACGGGAGGAGATTACTTCAAATTTTTGTTGATATATTTATTGCTTCAAGCATTCCATAAAGAAAGTTAGGATGCATTTCAGCTTTAAGGGTATTGGTGAATTTTTATTTAGTCTTCTACAATTGCGAATCAGGTATCCTTATTTAATGATAGTAAAAGTTAAAGACAATGTTATTAAGGATGAATTTCCATCATGGAAATGATTGACAAAAGGCTTGGTTTAATCCTACTTTACTTTACAGCTGCTTGTAAATAATGTGACAAAAGTAATAAATTAGCTAACAGGGGCACACTTATTATGCAAATCCATCCATTTTGTAAATTACTAACTTCACGATACATCTACATATTACTAAATGCTGGCACAGGCACATAAATAATTGGAAGATGTGACCTAGGAGGAGTCCAAGATGTAATAATGATGATATTAATAGAGAAATAAATACAGATGGGTGTGGACGGACTATAATTTCGAATGTTTTCTCCAGTTGTGCGTGAGAAAGAAGCCGAGCAATAAAAATGCACTGCCTATCTAGCTATATGCTCTACCCATCTCTTCCAAAACCTAAATAAAGGGATATTCATCCCTTAATAATCCCTAATGTAATGTCATAATGCCAACAAACTACTAATAGGTAATTATCCTCCCCAGCAATATAATATACCAAATTTTGTTTGTCCATTGGATTAGGGTTAGAGAGTGAGAATTTTTATTGTCCCGTAGATTATATATTATAAGGACTGTTGTCCATTTGGAGACCGTTCTAATGAAGGAGGTAATTGGGCCCATATAAATAAATAAATAAATAAATAAAACTGTTGAGAGGAAGATTAGTAGGAGAGGAGGAGGGCATGTTTAGCTGTATAGTAGGACCAAGACGGACTTGATGATCCAATCCTCACATTTTATGACCCGTGTGACAAAATATCAAAGATCTTCTAGAGCCTGGAAAAGTTTCAAAACAGTAAGGACAACTCTGTCAAGTACTTCTATGAACAATTCTATCCTCACTCATTAACCTGTAAACGTGTATACTGTCAATGATTTTTTTTATATATCTCAATGATAGTTTCATTTCTCAATTTGTTTAATTTCTTAAGAAATAGATTTAATTTATTCATTTCAACAAAGCTTCCCACATAGTTGGTAGTTACGCAGTGAGGATAGATGTGAAAATGGAGTATGAATTCTTCACGGAAACGATCTATAAAGTGCATTACATGCAGAAAAAGGTGTTGAAATTGCACTTGAACTTTCTTCCCTGGAACATGATTTAGTATAGTCAATGTTGTCAGATGAGCATAAAAAACTAAATAATGTTGGCACACGTGTGCAATAAAGTAGTGACTTATGTCGCTGTAATGTTACTTACTTATAGTCCTTAAATTATTTATTGGAGTATGACAATGATTGGAATATACGGATTATGGCTGTTTCCCTCAACATGAAACTCCACCACGTGTATCCATTTCTTGCATATCTTCTTCCTGGTGTAATAAACTATTTAATGCCTCTCCATAAAAACATTATCCCTTTATGTGTATTTCTTTCGTCGAAGAAGAAGAAGGCTCTATATTTTAATTAAAGTCTTATTGAAATGCCAAATCAGTTTATATCCCTTTGCTTGTCGGCGTGTGTCAAGTGTCAACTCTTTAACTACTAACCAAACTAATAAAGTGAATCAATACGGAGGTTTATTTAATAAATTGCATACAAATTGAGATTGAGACCTAGAGAAGTGTTTATCTTTATGGAGTTTTTGTGGTATTTAAAATCTGAGTTTCTCAGGGCTCACTCAAGTTCGTATCAATGATAAGTTTTTCTCATTCGCTGGTATGCTGAATAAATCAGACCCCAAACTGGAAACCCCAAAACCGGAGACCGGGATTTCTTTTAGGCCTGTAATTTACTAGTACCCGGTACCCCTCGTATAAACCTAAGTCCAAAATTTTTACAGTTTTTATAGAATATTCTTAAAGAAGATGCATTCCTCGGCATAATTTAAAATTATTTTACATGCAATAGTAGTACTGTAGCAAGATCTTACACTCTCAGCTTTGATGCACTGACTGGACATAAGTTGCTTTTTATATGGGCAATAAATTAACAATGCAGCATCAGGATATTTATTACACCAACTGACTTTAAAAATGGAAACATTTATTTTTCTAACATTAAAAAATCACAAGCCACTCCCATCTCTTTCAGGTTCAACTAGAAATCCTGCATTTCTTTTCAAAATCTTTAATTTACATTCTGCTCTGCGTAAAAGAATACTAGCGTCTTCATCCACCTCCACTTAACAACATAATTGCTTGGAAAATATCCCATCCATCAGTTAAAAACGAGTTATAGTAGAAAATAAAAGATCTTGGTAGAAGTCCTCCCCTAATTCTAAAAGATAGTTACCAAGATAGTTACCCACGATAGTTAAAAGTAAAGTGAGGATGTTATAGAGAGGTGGTAGTAGTAGTAGTAGTAGTAGTAGTAGTAGTAGTAGTAAGTCGCATTGTAGTAGGTGGTAGTAGTAGTAGTAGTAAGTCGCATTGTAGTACCTACTAAGTAATATGTAGTGGTATAAGTAAAATATAAATTGGAAGGGTAATTGCATCGTCGAATGTCGCGAGTTCACATTATTACCCACCCAACTTTTAGACGAGAGAGCAATTAAAGTAATAAAACTTTTAGGAGAACCAGTTTTCAATTTAAGCCGGCTCATCTAATAAAATGTAGCCCATGCATCTACTATTATTATGGCACTTACTCCCATTTTAAGAAACAATGTTTATGATGACTTTGGCATGTAGGATGGAAACCTACTAATGCAATATTTCTCGTAATACGTGTTGTTATTATGATGGCGTCGACCAACGAAACATTTCCTTGTTATAATAATACTTGAAATCATCATTTATTTCTCGTCTATCTTTCTTCATAGAATTGATGAGAGGATTTATTGCACTGTATCTTCTGAATAAGGTAAAGTTGTAATCTCAGAGAGAGATAGCTCACGTAAAATGTAGACTTACTAAAGGTTGTATCTTTATCAAAAAGTATGGTGATTCATAATAGAAATGTTCTTTCCTGCTGCAGGATAACCATAAGTTAGAACTGATCGGCTTCCGAAAACTTGCTCAAAAATTTCGCACCTTTAAATTTTTATAACCTAAGTTCACAACAAGTTTATAACTTTATCAGCGTTTGTAATAATATTTCTCAAAAAGTCTTATGATAATATTACAGCTCAAAATTAAGGCATACATACTCCTAAAATTGCTTCCTTAAGTAGTCAGTCAGTATTGGTAATTATATTATACGGCATTCTTATTATTTGTAGTTCTGCAGGGTGGACTTGCTTTTTACAGGGTTTTATTTTTGGGATATTTTAGAGATTTGATTTAGTCGTATTCGATGATTTAATGCATTTTTAGAAGAGCTAATTGGTAAGGGCATTTTTGGTGTTTTAGAGACTATAAAGAGAGTGGGCGTTTTAATACGTTTAAAAATCTGCCCAACAAATTTTTCACAATTATTTAATTGATTGCCAGACATAAGTTTTTGTTATAACTTTCTTTTAAAATGAGCAAAATATGCTTTTTGAAACAGAATTTGAGCAAGTTGGAGATTTAAGAGAGTAAAACCCTTTAGTTATATCTCAAACTTGGGTACTCTTTCTCTTAGCTTTTACTCAAAATAAATTGTCGGTAAAATCCGAATAGTTATCAAATTTCATTTCCATCCATGTAGGAAACAATCGACAATCGAGTGTAGAACATGACATTTTGGCTAAACTTAAGAACAGAGAAAAATTATTGGAAAAATGTAAGGTCCATCTGGTTTAGTCTTCTTATTGTTGAATTATTTACAAGCCAAAATAAGTCAAAGCAAGTCTTTTAGAAATGTTGTCAAAGGGAAAGACCGACGAGGTTGTTAAATAAAACGGACTCTTTAAGGTCTTATCAACTTGTCCTATTGAGCCATCATGCCCAACCTAAAATGTACTTGGCTTTTATTGCCCGATAATTTCAATCCTCACTTTCAACCCAGATTATACAGCCCTTCTTATAAAGTCAATGCAAACCATGCGACTACTACTACCACTTCTACTACTCCTACTACTACCAGTGCTTGTACTTCTACTACTACTACTACTACTACTACTACTACTACTACTATACAACTATGTATAGGTGGATTTATAGGTTGTTAATCTCATTTTATAACCCTCCATTTCTTTCCTGCTACTTTTCTTCAATAAGAATCTCCCTATATTTCTTGTTAATGTGAGTGAGCTAACTTTGGGCTCCACTGATGGTCTTCTTAACAAATGTCGTCGTCGTCATTTGTTGTGCCTATTTTATACAGAAATCATCCCTTCAGATTCAGATCTTCATTACGCAATCCTTCTTACCCTTTTATAACAATTAAATCAACCGATAATGAGCTACTATTTTAGCGTGGATGATAACATAAATATTCCATCAATAGATCATTACTTCTCAGAATTTTTACATAGAACTCTGCGAGTGTTTTAACCACAGACAATCAAAGCTTTTAATAGTGTGCCTATGCTTCCTTTCCTGTGAATTAATTTCATCCCGATGGTGTCAAGGTTTAGGGAATGTATCGAATGGGGAATTATGCCGGGGGAAATTAGGTGTGAAAACTTGTTACTTTATTAAATTTCAAAACTTGCATTAATTTCTGCAAAGCTTCTATAAGATCATTTTAATTATTGTCCTGAAACAGAAGCATACATGTTTGAAACTTTTAATTTAAAAAATCCTTTCTGTATGGACTAGGTCCGTCTAATAAATAGGGATTTGTATCCTACGACAAAGTGATAGGATAGATGGATAGATAGGGAAGAGCTCAGCATGAAATAGAAACTAAACAGTATGACATTACCGCATAGATCTCGTTTGTGACAACAACTTATGGTCACTTCTCTCAACACGGGAATCCATCTTTATTACACTTTCCATACATCTATCCCTTAATAGTGGGTTTAAACCCAGTAAACCCCTATAACCCTAAAAGTCACAATCTTTATATTTCCGAGATGCGTAGAGTGTTTTGGGGGACAAAAGATACGATGAGAACAATAGGTTCCTCTCAGTCAGTCAGTCAACAACTCAGCGTCCTTTCCCTCAACGTTTTATTGCCTTAACTAAAATGACCTATCACTTAACGCCGTCATTACCTTAGCATAGTAAATGCCTCTATTAATTATTATAATTTTGGGTGCCTTTTTCCTCTAGAAAATGAATACATAACTTGAGAGAATGTCCTTTGTCTGTCCCAACGATTCTCCCAATTGTCGAGAGATTTGAAACTTTAAAATAAATTTATGATCTGAGAGACCAATAAGAATGGGAAAGACAACTTATTTTTCACCGATTCCTTCTCACTTTACTTTTAAAATCCTCCTCCCCATAATAATAAATCCCTTATCCATTATTGGGCAACAGCTTCCTCTAGCTTTTATTTACCCAATTCATCTCAACAAAGCTAATAAATAAATAAAAGGGTCCACTCCTCCCTTGGATCACTTGTGTCGGAAGACTCTAAAAGGAAACGCTTACTTTTCCCTGTCATAATATGCGTAATATTAGCCCAACCAACCGTAGGACTAGTAGTAGTGATTCTCTGTTACACTAATCGTTGACCCTTAAGGATTATGAACCCTATCTAAAATAGGTAACTTAAGGGTGCAGCTAAATCAGTTAGTTTGGGTACTGTAACAGTAGCTCTGTATAAGATTGTTCTTGTTTTTGTTGCAACTTAATTGCCATTTAAGTCCTCTCGTATAGGTTGTTGGTTAGGTTGTAAATAAATGGGATTTTATATTTTTATTACATAGTAGTAATCCTGTCAACGGCCAATTTACATTTATTGAGGGATTATTGATGAAAATTTGTGGAAATCCACTCACTAACTTACTAAGTACTGTCACTATTGGTTATTGCGTATTTTTGAAACTTTTCTCATTTGTGATTTATTTATTGATTGTTGAACCTTGTCTCCCTCTGCTACTAAGTAGCTAATAAACAGCATCTTTTGTTCGTCCTAACTATAATTTAGAACAGTTAGTAATGATTGCTTCGAAATAGTCATAAAACATCTCGAATTTATTTTATTACAAATTGCCCTTGTAAATAAATCAATAACGACGGGTCAGTCAAGTTAAATAGGAATGATTAGGATGATCTGATCCACTCCCTCCGTAATAAAATAATCATGCAATAAAGTACTATTCTGAGTGTTCAGTTGTCATGATGAGTGGATTTTTCATGGGAATCCATCGAATAGTCATTAAAGTTTTAAGTTTAATCTCTATCGAACAGTTCCTAGAAAATAAGATATTTATGTTAGTCTTGGCTGGGAACTGACCTCAGATCCATTCCCATTCGATTCCTAAATCTCCGTTGCACTTTTACTCCAACAAGATCTTATAACTTTTATGCAATACACCAACGGATACTATGAAATTCCAGGGAAATAATGATAGCATGAACTATAGTTAGTTTTAATTCCAGTCAGTTAACTTGATAAATGTCTAAAGTTCTGTTAACTTTCGCGATCCCGAGGGGACCTAAAATCCCTTTTCTCTGCTTTTTATACTCGGATAGGAAAACTGACGAAAAGTTAACATCAAAATCTACAAGGTAGAGGAACAATTAGCAAGATTAGCTAATGTTGAGGAAAATGCATGGGAAAGGCTAATGCTGGGTTATAACATAATCATAATAAAACACTTATATGAGTGAAGTAAAACAACAACTACTACTTTGTACTACTGCAATTATTTTACTACAAGGACTGCTGATGACTTTTATAGCCTAAAGATAAGAAATAATGAAGGTTTAATATGCATAGACGTGACAGAATAATATATTTCATATTATAGATAGATTATATCTCTCGGTTCGGCCATGTCCCTCTTTACAATCCATAATTGAACATAATTGCTCACGCAAACTGCAAATTGTTCTCAAATTTAGTTATAATATTTCATCATGGTTGGACACGTTTTACTGGATATTGCCTTTCTTTGTATCAAAAATGGAAATTAAACGCATGCAGGATAAACCGCCTTCTTAGCAGTCCCAGCTGCACTCTTAGCAGTCCCGGCTGCACTCTTAGCATTCCCGGTGGCACTCTTAGCAGTCCCGGCCGCACTCTTCGCAGTCCCGGCCGTACTCTTAGCAGTCCCGGCCGCACTCTTAGCAGTCCCGGCCGCACTCTTAGCAGTCCCGGCTGCACTCTTCGCATTCCCGGCCGCACTCTTAGCAGTTCCCATCGCACTGTTAGCAGCATCCGCTCCAGCTCTAGCAGTCTCAGTCCCATTATTAATAGTCCCAGTCCCACCTGTCATAGCTGCAACATCAATCGTCAAGGTTCTATTCAATATCGGAGGAGGATTGCCGTAAGGCTTTGTAAAAAATTCCTCGGACATGGCTTCCTGGGATGTAATCCTGCTCTTCGGGTTTATTGTTAGCATCTTTCTCAACATGTTGTACAACCTAGCAACGTCCATGTTCAGCAAATCCACCTTCGATCTTAAATTTGACTAAATGAAATACAAGACGAAGAGTTATACGATAAACCTGTTTGTTAGCGTATTACTTTCTAACACAACAAGCGACTACGTAAATTATTGGCTTACGTAAAATCGTAAGTCAAACCGCGGCGTATTCTTGACCAAGCGCTGAGCATCCGCCGAAGTTTTCATCAGATGGCCGGTCTCATCAAAACATTTCAGGGGGGAGTTTATCGTCATACTAAAAGTGGGAAAGGTCATTAGGAAAAAACAATCATGTATAAACCTAATTAATGGTTAAGTTTTCTACTGTCTACCTCGGAGGGATCGTTTCACCCAACACTGTTTCCATGATAATATATTTTTCCGCCTCGTTGTCACAGTTTAGGAAGACATCTCCGGTAAAAATCTCAAAAACAGTGCATCCAATGGACCAAACATCGGACACAAAGTTCCATCCAAGATGAAGACCCAGTTCAGGAGATCTGTACTGTCGCGTTGTTGCAGTTTTAGTCCTATTTTCGTAGCAGAACACCATCGATCCAAAATCTATCAACCGAATCTCTGCAGAGTTCATGATAACTTCACCCGTTCTCGGATCTTGGGTGAAATCCCCTTTCAAGAATGCGATGTTATCCGGTTTGATATCGTGATGGACCAAGCCCTTCCCATGGAGAAAGTGAGTCGCACTGCACAACTGATAAGCTATCTTACGAACGTGATCCATTTTGAACCCCCGTCGAAAATTAGTTACCTTTTTAAAACAAAACAAATAAAGATAACCACAACCGAAGCAGTATCCACTTTCACTGTATTGTCATTTCGTAAAACTTCAACCTACCAAAAGGTCCTTGACAGTTGGGCCCAAGAGCTCCAGTAGAATACAGATGTGACCAAACATGCTAAACGTCTCCATAAACATCACACCCAAACTGAAATGCATAATAGTTTAATTAGTCTTAAATATAAAACAATAGAGAATTTTTTTCGCCAGCCCCTTTACCTATATCGCTGCTTATCTGAATGATTTAGAAATAGAAGCATTCCAACTTCCCTCATAAATTCTCGCTTATCTCTATGACCGTGACCCTGAGGCACCCCCACTGGTGAGGGCGTCCCTGCAGGCCTTTTGAGCACTTTCATTGCAAATGGAGTTTTTACTTTCCTAAATCAACGTATACACTTTACATTGCTAAAATAGAGAGATAAGATGTACAAAATCAAATGGAAGATCGGTACTTACTTACCCGTTAACTTGATACACTTTGTAAACGTTCCCGTAAGCGCCGCTGCCCAACCGTTTGGATATTTCATCTAAACATTTTAGTAACGTAAGCAGGTTTCCAGTTTAAAAAAAGTATTAATGTCATGAAAAAAGTTAGTACTCAACTCACACTTGTCATTATTTCCGTTGACAAACTCACGCCTCTGGGTAGAACTGGTCGGGATCGCACTGGCCAAGTCTTCGAAAAGCTTTTCTTCCTCTTCCATAGTTTTCTGGGCGACATTTGCATCTTCGTCCGTCAAATAGTGACCTACAGCCTCCTTAGCAGTTTTCTAAAACATCAGGTCAAGAGGTCAGAGTCTCGTTTAGGTCATTCATGTAACACATGCATGCATATTCCAAGCTGCGACTTATGTATATCGTCTTACCTTGCCACTTTTTAGTGTATCGATTAATAATCCACTGAAATTGAGTTCAATCTCATAATTGGGGGGACGAGGGCCTGCCCCACTCATTTTTGACCTCTTGTTTTCTAAATTTCTTCCAAAAACTTTTTAAAAGATAAGGAAAAGTAAAATTAAGACTCACGCTGAACAATTCCAACAGATGATTAACACTTTTTGATACATTAATCGAGCTTTACATTCCCGTTTATGTAATCAAGTCTGGAGGAAACTCGGCAGAGATTTCTAAATCCATTTTGCATTCCAGATTACAGATTACATCTATAGGGAAGGGTGCAGTCTCTGGATACATCTTAAACTCCTACTTTTGTAATCCCTAACTAGCCAATTTCAGATTACTCGGTGCAAGCAGAAATTCCTAGGAATAACTCTAAATAATGCAAGCCGTCGTTGTAAAACAAATTACGTAAATAAGACACTAATTGCATACAGACTTTCTCCTTCATAGCACGGTCATCATCGTCTTGAAGTTAATTAAAAAAAGATCCCACCTTCTTAACTCTACTTCCGTATAGAACGTGCAGAATTATAAAACCCACAGTACTCATCATAAAATTCTGTCTCCTTTCTTTCATCCTTGTTGCATAACTTTCATATTAATGATAAGTGTTGTTGGAAGTTCCCAAGCCCCGTTACGTTTTATAAAGTTGGGGAGAGTTAAATAATAAGTTACAAATCCTATTAAAGGTTCACTTATTCTAGAATTTCATATGCCAAAGAAATGCATAATATGACCTTTTTCTCCTTGAGAATAATACTATTACATATTACAAATGCATCAACATCATCATATTGCTTAAATCAAATTGCAAAACAAATCCTGCAACGCAACGTACGCATCACTATCAATTCTTGTTCCTTTTTTATTTCTATACAATAAAGTGGATTCGCTGAAATTAAGTGCAGTTACATTATTCCAAGGCAAGGCTGCTGCATTGAGCTGAACTGCCGTCAGTGTCATCATTTATTGCATTTCCTCTATAATAAAAAATATAATACGATCTTAAACTACACTGCATTTATGGATATAAACTACATGATTAAGCAGAACTGAACTGGTAAAATAGTAGTTACTTAAGAAACAAAACGAGACACTAATTTATTCATTTTATTAAATTCTTTAATCGTTACAAAAATCCGGGCATATTTATTTAGTTTGATCAAAAGAGACATCAAATGGATAAAGATATTAATCGTTTACTTTTACATACACCCTATTTCTTATCATGATTCCTCTATAGTTTTCCGGGACTTAAATTTGTCCTTAAAGTTGGCATGATTTGATATGGGATTAATTTACCGAGTAGTTGTAGTATCATTTATTCCTTTTCTCTGTCTCTGTTCCCCGTGTATAAAAAGACGTCATAAGTGAGCCTGAGTAGTAGTAGAACGGGTTTGAGATTATAAAAAGTATGGTGGTAGAAGTAAAGGGCGGTTTCCCCATGGGGGTTAACGATTTTGGGATGAGAATACGGATAAATAGGAGGGTTTACGAGTGCCCATTTGGTGGAGTTTTACCCTCAAGTCACGCCTCAACATCATCATCATCCTATACAATATCACTCACTAAAACTACTAAACTAAATTCTTCTTATATAAAAGGTAACAGGAATGTATTAACATACATATACGGCGCAACCACTTTTATCGCGCAACAAGCAGCATTTATTCGCAGTTTTTTTTACAACGGAACGAGCATAGCTTTATTCCCTTTCATCGCTCTCTTACCCCCTTGAACAATAGCCTAGATTCATCAGTCGATTGAAACCCTTCACTATGGGCTCTACCCATACATACCACAATCACTGGTGCAAGAAAACTCGTAAAAGTTACAGAAGCTTGACCCAACTTTCAGTTTAAAGCAATATTTTATAGAAGGAGCGCTTCCCCGCAGCATCCAGGCATTTCATTCAAATCCCATGTAAAATTTGTAAAACAATGTAGCATCGGGTGCTGAAGCTAAAGCCAATCCGTTCTAGAGGATGTTGCAAACTTGAATAAGAAGTTAAAGAGGCCCTTAGTTTCCTTCTGTAAAGGATACATTAAGACATCTTGCTTGGAACAGAAAGGTTTCCATTCCTTGAAGGTTAGCCTCCTCAAGTACCTGCTTTCCACTTGTACGGGTAGTAGCCAGTTAATAGGGAGGAGTACGAGGCTATAGAAGTTTCAAGTACCAGTTTTGACACCACTTTAAAGAACCCTTAACACTTTTAAGGACTCTTAAGAATAGGAAATGATTATACGACTTTGGATAGGTCTTTTTATATGTGCAAATGGTCATGCATTGGGACTAGATATGAGGATTAGGTAGGTCGGTCGGTGTAGAAAGAACTTGGGATTAACTTGTCCTCTGACAATGAGTAGTCCATCCATGTAGATAACCCAATCCGTCCCACCATCCTTCGCCATAGTTGTCCTCTCCTCCAACAAGCCAACATCATCAATCAGTCTTCAAATACTATTTCTACAAACACTTGGCCAAAAAAACGATCCAACTTGTCTCTTTTTGACTAGTTGGGATTCATTCGTTGCAGTGGTTTTTTTTCCTGGAAATTATACCTAAAAAAATGTGCAAGTTTTGAATAGCTTATGGCTAATTGATAATCAGAAAATACAGACTTTTCTCAAGTTTACCTCAACTCAAGTGATACAGATACAACTATAGAAAGTGGAGTGAGCGTGCCTGTTCGGTGATCATGTTTGTCATTCCAGGGATTGTGGAAAGTGCGTTTTTATTGGGAAAAGGTAGTATAGTTTAGCCCAAGTCCTTTAATTACATTGGATTCAAATCGTTCTTGGTTGTTATAAAAACTCTAATTATTGCTATAAGACGAAAGCTGTTGTCTCATACTGACTCGAGTAAAGTGCCCTTGCTATAATTCTTCGCCTATTATTTCCCCTGTTGGGGAACAAAAAGTCCAAACGCTTTACTAAAAGTTGTAGTGGTTCGAAGGGAGTTGAGACAGGGAGAAAAAGTTATACTACTACTACTAGATCTTGTGAAGTAGAGTGGTCAGTGTGTTTGACCCCGGTAGTGACCCCAGTCCCGCATACCGCCGTATCAAAATGGTCTCGTACTACAATCCAGCAACAGTTGCAATGTTTAGTAGAACTGGAACAGGTCACCACTACCACCACCACCATTCACCTCCGGGTCAGAATCATTATTTCGGGCCCGGAGCCCCTTACACTGGATATCACCATGGTCATCCCCATGTCTCAGGTCAAGGAGGGTCAGGGACAGGGGGGTCACCAGTTGGAGCTGGAATTGGAGTTGGAGCTCCACTCATCCCACCCAGCTCTACCCAATTCTCCCCACCAAGTATCGGAGGTGCGGGGGACTTTAACTGCGCTACAGCAGGTCAATACCACCCCCACCACCACCACCACCAATTCGCTGCAGCAAATGCAATGAACGCTGCAGAAATGGGTGCTGGAGCGGCATCGGCCGCTTGGCACCACCAAACCACAATGTATACCAGTGCCTGTGCTGCGGCAAGAAATGCTGCAGCACTTGCGGTAGCCGCCCCTCACCCAGCTGCCGCGGCTTATGAAGAATGGAGCGCTGCTGCAACGGGCTCCACACACCCCCATCATGTTCCCATTCATCACCACACCCACCATCAGCTTCATCCCTCGTTTTACCATCATGCCCAACCCTCACCACCTAGCTCTACTCCATCCCCCAATTCGTCTCATCCCCATAGTCCCCCTATTAATAACAATCATCTTTATAGCACCTCTTCCACTGCAACCTCTAATAATAGTTCATCCACTTCTAATCTTAACTCTAGCTCTAGTAACAATAATAATACTACTAATCACAACAATAACCTCAACAATTCCACTGCAACCCCGTTTAAAACAGAGTTTGGCCCTTGCTCCAGTGGAAATCCTCAGGTGAGTTTACCTTTTCACATCAAATCTCATGCTTTCCCTTCATTTATTAAGAAATGTATGTTTTATAAAACATCTTTACTTTCTTTACTCTGTCCGAAGCTTTAAGAAATACATTTCCCCTGTGCAAGATACCTACATATAAGATGGAGTAAATAAATCTTCAGATAGTAGTGGATCCCTCAGTGGGTGAAAAAGCGATAAATTAGACTCCCAAAGTCCAACCTTTTCTACCTTGATTAATCGTCCACTTGGAGAAAGTTGGGAAACTTTCTTTCGCCAACTTCGATTCCTATTACAATTTATTTACCAACTGTTGTCCACCAGAAAAGTGGTCTTTCCTTTCTCAATCCTCGTTTCCATTCCCACTTGGGGAATTGGCCCCTGTTCGATATCCCGAGATTGAGTAGGAAAGTAATTTATCCCTTGTTGTTAAGTTGAGAAATGATTTTGGGTTTATAGCAAGCAACAACTCAACTTTCGATCATGTCCTACTTCATATAAACGGAGAATGATTTATCTCTACACCCGAACCCTGTTTCTGGGGACACCCCAATCCATAACTATCTATCCATATGAATACTCATAGTAAGAAAGGAAGCATACGGAGGAGCTTTGTTCATTAAAACGATTTTATTTACCCGAACATAGGAGAGTGGATCCCAAGAGATGTCTGGGCAAGTGGGGTCGTCCTCAGTAGGACCAAGCGGAGGAGCCCCCCACTCTCCGGATTCAGGAATGGCAATTTCGGATGGAGTAAGTTCCTCCGGTTCCCCCGCAACGGGTCAACAACAATACCAATCCTCTGGAAGCTGTTTGGGTGGACCTAGCTCAAATGGAAATGGGTCACTCCCGACCTCCTCCTCTGCTGCTCCAAATGACCCCAATGGCCTCTTGGGGGCTCAACAATTGGGAGGAGGAATGCTCCACCATCATGGATCTCATCTCCACGGCCCTCATTCTCATCCCCACCATCACCACACCCACCCAGGGAATCTCAATCAAATGTCTATCAGTCATCAACAAGGCAGCCCCACTGCCTTACTCGTTTCCAGACCCACCCAGGCTAGGAGTCCGTATGAGTGGATGAAGAAGCCAGCCTATTCTGTTGGGTCCACTTCCTCCAACAACGGTAAGTTTGAATTATGTAAGTAAAACGAGTTTTTTTGTCCATCTTCCTATCATTATTTCCAGGCACACCCCTTACTGTTTAGACTGTCATCTTTCGTCTCTACTACTCCTTCGTATGCATAAGCTGCAATGATGAGTTGTTCAAATAATTAACTCTTAATTGTAATCAAGCCCTTCCCGTCCAGTTTATTTGTCCAGACTCTGATTACTATATCAATATTTTACCAAGCTTTCGGTTTAGTCTCTTTCAGTCTCAATGCATAACCACCACAAAGGCATACTAAACCTATTTAGCATAAACTGACATTGTGTAAATTAAAGCGAATTCCCCGATAAAAACGTCTCTAGTTAAAAAAAATCGGTTATTAAGTTATTTCGAAGCCTATCTAGAGTAGTATATTGTCCATTGTTCCCATTTTGCTGAATTTCTATCCATTCCATCTAAAAAAATACCTAAAATGTAGAAGACGGTTGGTCTGAAAGAAACCTGTATAGTTAATGTTACGTTTTACAGGAGTTTCCAAACAACAGGTAGCTCGTTTGACATTTATTTTACGTCCTTTTTACATTCCCTACTTTTGTGGGTACTTTTGCCAGTTTGTGTTCTTTTTAGCTCTTTTTTATTTGGAGGTTTAGCGAGTGTATCAAAAAGAAATAATCCTCCTTCCACATACAATATAATACATGCGAGTCAATGAATGTTGAGTCTGTATGATGAGGAATAGTCCCCAGGGCCCTTTATACCCTTCGCAGTTAAGGCTACCAAATAGCTGTTTGGGGGGTGTGCTGCCACCGACAAAAGGCCATCTGTTTTGAATTAGTTGTCTCGTGTGGCTCAACCCCCCCAAAAAATAACTCTTTTATTTATTTAAAAGAATGACTCAAGCCTCTTCTCTCGATACTGAAAACATATCTTTGGACATTTCACCCTCCATTTCCATTGTGTGATTCTTCATTGAATGTTCCCTGGCCTTAGAAATTTATGAATAGTCCATAGGGTTTTACATGGGTCGTTTTTCATTCAGATTAAAAAGTCACAACCTTTTGAGACATACAGCTCTGCGGTCAGTTTTAGTTACACTTGAATCAGCTTTCCCATCTTCTTTATTACGCATATAACCTTAACAGTAATATAAGTACTATAATCGGATTAAACAGCTAGAAGTAGGAAGCAAGGTTGAGAGAGGATAAAAAATAAGTCGTAGAGCTTAAAATAATTCTCAAATAATTAGTGGAAACTTGTTAAAATCTGCTAGACTGTTTGGCTTTTTAGCTTTTAATCCGCATATTACAAAAATACCGAGTTGTTCATACTCATAGAATATTTAGATGGTATTTAATGTTTAACAAGGACACCATTCCTTTAATAATGGCGTGCCTTTCATGAAGAATGTAGTTAGTGATAGTGGTTTGTTGAGTAGAGCCGAAATGTTGACTAATAGCTAGAAATGTTAACGCTTCGTCGTTGTGGTCAGTTTAGAGGGATCTTTCTTCACTTGACAAAATTCCTTATTTCCTTCTAGATTCCTTGTGTAGCCATAAGAATGTGACTTCCGCGTAATTAAGTGACAGTCTTCAACTAAATGTGATGTTGTACGACTTTTTTTTTATCAGGGGGAGCGGAAGAAGGTCCTAGTAGGATAGTCGGTCGGTTGGTCGTTTGGGGTTGGTGCCAAACGTGGGCCAAAAACATAACTTCCTTTTTCTACTTGCTTTCCTTTACATCTTCTGTTGTTCTGTGTAGTTTTGGTAAAATACAGGCAAAGGCATTCATAATATTGGTTTTCTGTACAAATATTTTTCCATAAAAGTACCGACAGACATGCCCTCCTGCTATGCTGTACGGAACATTTCAAAACTTTAACCCAACTTCTTCCACATACGGAACTTACTTGGACTTACTTTAGCGTTAAATACTTAGGGCATTCTTATCAATAAATAATAGAGAGGCTACCCTTTCCACTTGAGAGTCTAAAAGGGAACGGATTGAGACATGTCAATGATCTCGGATAAATTATACCATTTCTAGACCCTTTTTGCAATAAATGTACCAACTATGCATAACTATTTTAGCAGGGATTGAGTTCCAGTTTCTTAGGCCAAGGACACTTAAGTAGCTAAGCGATAGTAGGTTTATTTATTTACAAGAATGCTGATAGATTTTTGATTATTAAGATTGTCTTTTTCTTCAGAGAAGCACTTTTCTCACTTTAAGAGTGAAGGGTCCTGTTCTCGGAGATAATGGGCCTCAGGTCTTGTTTTTGTTACTTGGCTTTAGAGATAGATATATTTTGGTTAAGGTTGTTTGAAGAAAAGGGACCCTTTTAGAAGACAGACGAGTAGTAGTAGCAGTTGATAGTGGTTTATCGAGAGTATAGAAAGGATACATTTTGAAGGAAAAAGCGTGATGACCAACACTAGGAACAGTTTATCGTCCGTCTGAAGAACCCTTGTTTATTTTCGACTTATTTCAACAGGACTGACGAAAAGGATATGATACTATGAAGGGTCAGCCGAAAGTTGAAATAGATACGCGTCAAAAGATAAGGAAAAGTCAAGACTTAATAATATTGAGAGTTTTGTTTGTGGCTCCATGGGCTTTTTGGTTGACAAGTGTCCATCCCAAAATGTATAAAGGACAACGCTCCTTTCTGCCTTATTTCTTCCTCCTACAACAACTTGGAATAATATAATATACTGACTAAAAGTTCACATTTTTCTCGTGCCCAGTGTCAAAACACCGACCAAACCAACCGACAACCATTATCATCAAATCATCTCAAAAACACTTTACTAAATAACGCCTTTTACCTAAACACGGATTCCTCTTTTATTTATTCCCAGAACCTTAACATTTTCATTGCCATTCTGTTTTTACTGAAGAGAAGCCTTTTTTTAATACAAGAATGCATTTTATTTGATCATAAAGCGACTATTGGGCTGAAAAAGTTTTTTTAAGCTGTTAGTAAAATGTGAGACGTTTTTTCGTGGAATTTAATGTCCTTTGACAGATCTCTATTACGGGAAATTGTATTTGTTTAGCAAATTAATGAGAAACTTTTGACCTTTTTTATTCAATTTTATGCTAAAGAATGAAATAAAACACTGTCAGAACAATAACTTCAGTACTACTGTATTATTTATTATGGATAATATTTCTCTGGATTAAAAAAAGCCAAGCAATGACATTGACGCTTGAAGTTTACAAATTATCAAAAAATGACGAGTAAAAATGATAAGGGTGTGGTTAATTTTTGCACTGATCATGCACTTATTTCTCGCTCACTGGCTAATTACGATTACAATCAATACTTGACTTTATCTGTGAATAAAGCTATTGACATTGATTAAAAGGCTATCAGAGTGAGGGTCTTATTGTCGGTCTATTGGCCGGCCGATTAAGTTTTAATCTAAATCCTATAAAAGTTCCGCCAGCCCTTTCGGCTCACTAATTCTTCCCTTATCATCTTACACTTGGATTTCATTTCACACATCTTTTAAATCTGTTTCCACGTTGTACGTTCCGATTTAATCGTGCAATATCTAAAACTGTAAAGGCTTGAAATAATGAACGCGGTATGTTTTACTCAAACGGTTCCTAGAAATTGTTTGTTGAATTAAATGAATCAAGTTTATCAGTCTTTTTTGTCCGGCTTTAATTTTTCTGCACTGATTCTAATCCTTCCTAAAAGTGTCAGAAGTGGATTTTCTCACTTCAGTCATCATACGCACGATAACAATCCCTAATATTTATATTAAATGAATCTGGCAAGCACAAGAATGACGTTTTTCCATTCGTCAATGCACTTGGAAAATAGTGTCCTAAAGCTCAAAATGCAAAACCTCATGCTTGAAGCTTTTTAAAGTTTTAGCTAATCTATCTACTACAAATAAGCATCCCCTACCCACTAATTGATTATTATTGAACTTAAGTTTAATGGGTATTCTTTGTCTTGTATTAATTACAGCTAAAACGAGGACAAAGGACAAGTACCGAGTGGTATATTCTGACACGCAGAGACTAGAATTGGAGAAGGAGTTCCATTATAGTCGTTACATTACAATCAGACGTAAAGCGGAACTTGCATCCATCCTTGGACTTTCCGAGCGGCAGGTAAACCATTAATATGTATAACCTTCTATTTCCAACGGTGTCTCAGGATATTTATATATTCTTATATAATCTGTACAATAATCCCTGCAGGTAAAGATCTGGTTTCAAAACCGACGAGCCAAGGAACGTAAGATTGTGCGAAAAAGGGAAGAGATGATCCAACGTGAGAAGATCGCTACGATGGTCCACATGCAAAACGCTGCGGTGGTAGCTGCCGGAGGAATGGGCGGTCCACATGGTAATCCTATGTGTAATCAACCCAATGGAGGCGTCTCCCACCCTCCCCTCATGTAGTTATCCAATGTATAACAGTAATCACTGGATGCTCCAACGAGACCTCCATTTAATCAGTAAATTATATCTCTATCTCACCATTAGTACATACATTTCCTCCTGTAGCCAACCAATGCACTTTCATAAGTCATAAATTAGTATAAGGATTATTAAAGCTTAATAAAAAAAAACCGCAACCTACTCCTTACAACTTTACCATCCAGTTTTGCAATTACTACGGAAAAGATGTTGTATAAAAATTGCAGAGAAATTTGCGGCATCTCACACACAATTGGAGCTTTAGAGATGGATTAGGTTGTACGCATTTTTATTCTCAAAAATGTAGCGGCCGTAAAGATTTTTATTTTATTTTTGTTTTCCTAAACATATTTTTCAACTTCCCCTTCAAAGTTAGGATAAACTTTGAGTTGTAAACTTGCATTCGGGAACCCCACTTAATCTTACCATTATTGTTGATTTTTATGTTAGCCTTGATCGTTCCATCCAAGCGGTTCACATGCGTGTTTAGGTAGATAATTACTTGGGCTTTATTTACATGGATTAATTATACTTATTATTGCATTAAGCCTATGCTATGCTCCTATTGTATTGTACAATTATTTTAATCCCCCTTTTCGGCAACCACTTTTTACTAAAGTTACCTCATTTCCCCCAACTATTACCATTAATTATCATTTCGTTTATGACGGACTTTACAGTACTAGCTTCCACTTTATACCGACAGAAAAATCCAGCCTTGTCGGTTTAGTTTCCGAAAGACTACAAGACTCTTTAATTTATCTTAAAACCCTCTGCCCTTGCTTTTCTCTAGCTTCCTTACAACCCCCAAGTTTACCTCCATGACCTCTGTTAACCCGCGGGGTATTGTCGAAGAAGGTATTTAAAATACCTCTACCTCTATACGTCTTTACCCTTCTTTTAAGGCAGGACTTTCTTTTATTTTATTTTATGACCCTCCTCTTCTGATTCTGTTATAACCCTCCATTTTGAGCAGCGTACCTAATTTTAATAGGTACAATTTAACCGGAATTCCTGTAGCATAACATAATTTCTTTCAACAGCCCAAATCACTTTAAAGGTGATTTTTCAGACTAAAGTTTTAGTATTTCTTTCTTTTGTAAAGGGCAAACTTGTTTAGTTGAAAGGTGCCGAAGAAGGTTTGCTTCGGTTATTGGTTTCCTCCTATATCCTTGTTACAATTTGAAGAGGAAAAAACCTCAGTCTCAAGTAGCTTTTAAACTTTTGTTGTAAAGTCCCCTGCCTTTGTTGTCTTTCTTCAAAAGATGCCATCACACAGATGTCCACTTAGCCAAGACTCCTTTAGTCAGGGCTACGCCATTAAGGGTGGTTTGTAGTGGGTTTTACACGGAAGCTAACCGATAGCCTAAATATTTACTCATGGACACGACAGGGAGGATTCCCTTAGAATTTTGGCTGACCAAATGTTGGGATGGGTTTATTTCAAATGGTTGGTTTTAAAATGGTGTGTAGCAAAGAAGGCTTTCCTTTACCAAAAAGAAATATGGAGTCTTTCTTCACTTATTGTAGGATTTCCTTCAAAATTACATTTAAAAAGTAAATGAAGTTGCAATTGGCTAAAATCATACATTTTGTAAGCTGTACTTTTCTGATTAAAATTGGTATTTTTTTCATGTCATTTTTATAAAAAATGATGATATCATAAACAGTTTTTAATTTGTCACTAAACCACTTGCCCCCAAATTCTACTGCATACTTTATCCGTCCTACTTGTTTGTGGGTAAGGTTTGCTAGGGTATTTATGTAATTGTAAACAGGCAATTAGCTAAAGAGTGCTTTAACCATAAAACAAATAATGAATTCTTTCTATAACTACTGATGAGGACATAATGTGTCAATCAAAGTAATCACCTTGCATACGTGTTTAAACAACAATCAGATTTAAGTATATTTAAATTAGGTGTTTTCTTCAGCTAGAATCTTTAGCTAGATTTGGCTTTTTCCACTTGGTATAATGACTATCATTTTAGATTTTTACAACGGGCTGCGCTGCATGAGTAGCTATTGTTTTCATCGATATGTCATCCCCGCCTCAAAACATACATACATACATAAATAGCTAGCTGATGTATTAATTAGCACATGAAAGCGGTGTCTTACTCCTTCGAAATAGTACTTGTCCAATTGTAGGGGTAGCAGTTAATTAATTAATGGGTTATTTTCTGAAATTGGTGGAATCATTTGCCCCCAATTTAACGGAAGATAATGTCATTAAATCGCAGTTGTTAAAGAGGTCTTAGTTTTTTACTCTTATCTGTCTAAAGACACTAAACTTGGGTTCTGTCTATTTGCTTAAGGAGAAGCGTTTTGTTGTAAAATGTTAACATTGTTGGATTCTCTTGTATAAAAATCTGTACAGTAGCTTATTAATTACACAAGGGAGTAGTAACCTGATAACTAGATTAACTAGCAAATTTAGTTACAGATCATACAGCATTACTTTAATGCGTTAATCCCGGTTACTTTTAATCACGCTATTAATTAGGACAGTTTTTATAGACGTTTCTTATTATTAATTAACTGTTTGATCACATTCCATAATAAATATTCTCACAATACTATGCATATGGTTACATATGGTAAACTATTATTATTATTTAGTGTATCCATAAGAAATTATGTTTGTTCCTATTTTTTTTAAATGTATTAATAATGTTCTTTCATATGTAATTATTTGAGCATTCAAAATGATATTATTTTATTTTAATTCACTTTATAGTTGTTAACCTATTTGTAACTTTAATTCATAAGGATTTAACTATCTATTATATATAGTCACAACTTTCTACTAGAGGTATGAGAAGAGATTTAGTAAGAAAATTCTAAAAATCTGTCTAAATAAGCAGTTACTTAAATGAAGGAATTAAGCACCCACTAAAATAGTCATAAAAATGTTTTTTTTTAACATTTAACAGGTTAATTAATTGTTGTATATTAAAGTTGCCTTTATTCATTATACTTTCTACATTGCTTTTGAAAAAAAGAGTTGTATTTTTACCCCTCCGTTAATTTTTTTTAGCAAGTTAAGTAAAATGAGTATTATGTAATGGTATTATTGGTTAATTTATAGTTAGTTTAGTGATGTACCTATTGTTATATAATTTATTAAGAACTACGCATCATAAAATAGTTTTAATTATTAGAAAAATCGACGCATGTAACAATCCTTGCCTGCCTGGTTGAATGTACAAACAAATGCGAAACATTTTTACAATAAAAAGCGAAACATTGCAAAATTAAAACGGGAAGATTTATGTAATTTAAGCATACAAAATTAATAAACATTTTGCAATGAATTAAAAACTTTCCCTTGTGTAGGAAAAATTCCTGCACATTAATTACAATCGGCTTGTTTGATTGGTATGTCGCTCCCTATAAAAGCCGAATCCGTATGTACGGCGTTTTATTTTCAGTATAACTACATTTCCTATTTTCAGCATAACCACACTACTCCAATGAACAATATGCATGATTCTAGACTTTGGTCAAGGGTCAACGTCTAAATGAATAAATCGCATTGCCAATTGGGACAATTACATTCACCACAAACGAGCAACCTATGTAACTCATCGTAGCTGGAAGTATGTGTTTGCTTGCTTGACAGGGTCGTTCCCAGTAAATATTAAGCCCAAGGGATGTGTGAAATAATAACTTGGACCCCAAAGGAGTTGAGGAAACAACCTTGCAACCTTTACTATCCATCCAACCCAAAGTATAAGTTTCATTTATTTATGGAGATGTGAATCATGCTTTTTTCAACTAGGATAATTTATTCCTATTATGTTTCTACTTAAAGAAACAAGGGTCTTGTTACTAATAAAAAAAGATCACGAGATAAACTACTAAAAACAAACGTGTTCTTCCCTTTCTATTTTCAAATGGATTATTTTAATTTTTCTCGTACTTTATATCAACTTGTTAAAGTGGAAGGATCTTTTGATTAGGTCGCTGTTAATATTTAAAAAATCTAAAATAAGCATGAAATGCACAACAAGAACAACCAACGTATAAAAAACTTATAAACCGCAGATAAAAACGAGGAAGGTCTTCTTTCTGACCTCTTGTTGTACTCTAGCCGATCTAATGCATAATACTGAATATCCTTGCTTTTCAGCTAGACTCAAATCTTCCGATTAATCCAACGTTAAGATATAGATCGGGGTATCTAATGAAGTGAATATGCCGTGTGTAATCTATTTGGTGATGATTTTTATATTATTCTAGGTGCATATCCAGCCTACAACTGCTTCACTTTCTGAAACTCCATGCGCCGATATTACCGCAAGTAGACTCTGCTTCTCAAAATGATTTATGTTAATCTAGGTAAGCATGTAATGCATGTAATTGAAGTATGGGCTGAATTTTAGTGCAAATAATGCAGAATGAATGATTTATGCATAGTTGCAGTTGTGTGTGTGTAATAACCGTCTCATTCATCACCGGCCATGAGCTGTAATAAAAAAATCATTCGTTCTCATTCATCCATCAAAATGTACATCCTTGCATTTATTGATATGTTTATCAACAATTTGAAACCTGGCAGTAATAAACCGTTGTAAACGTTCGTAACGAAGGGGTGAAAACGGGTCAGACAAACCGTCTATTTTGGGGAAAGTTGACACATTTGGTGTTTGGGGAAAGCTGACACATTTTGTGGTGTTGGAGGCAACGTGAGACATTCTGGGTTGTTTGGGGCAAGTTGAGACATTCTGGGGATGTTTGGGGCAGTATGAGAAATTTTTGAAAACTTTTGGGGTGTTTGGTTAAAAAAGTTGGGGCACCCTAAGACAAAAGTTTCAAAAAGAGGTTGTATGAAATTGTCACGGTTGTGGGTACCATTTTATAGTAGAGTGTCACCTTGCACCATTTGACCTTCGCAAGATCATAACTTTTGACCTGAGGGTTGCAGAACAATTCCAACACCTGTTTTTAAATGTCCTAGTTAATACCTTTCAAACGATACCAAAAGGGGTTAGTATAAACGAAAGTCTGACCTTTGACCCCACCCCCCTGAGGGTGAGGCCCACAAGGTCCATCTTCAAACTTAAAGTTAATTGAAACCTTAGTGACAAATATTCGAAAGTTTAGAAATGAACTCGAAAAAGTTTATCGGTTCGAAAGTTATCGCTCGGACAGACAGACAGACAGACGGACGGACGAAGTGACAGAGCATTCACATAAAGGGGTTTTCACCCCTTAATAAGTAGCACCATTTCCTATTTATTAAACTAGTAAACTATTTTTAAATTATGCTTTCACTAAGACGAGGTGACCGAGAGGTTAAGGTGTTGGACTGCTAATCCAATGTGCTCTGCACGCGTGGGTTCGAATCCCATCCTCGTCGTCAACTACTTTTTAAATTACATTTCAATTTTTACATGGAAATAATAATTTATGTGTTGAATATACGTAGTTTTAGTTTTGCAACGATATCAGCAGTGGATGACATTTGATTGAAAAGGTCTATGCTTTTTTGTATCAATTAAAAACTTGATCGTACATATTCCTAACTTTCAGCTACCATTTCAGAAACCTTTTTCCGATGTTGAGAATCTATATAATCGTTCTCGGTTTGTTATTACTTGCCCTGATCGTTTTAAACTTCAGGTTTTATGGGCTTCTCTGTCTCAGAAAAGAAAAGATTCAGAAAAGCCTTGGATTAACCGGCAAGCTCCTGAGTAACTACACAAAGTGTGCAATAAAGTAATAAATGGTGAGAGGATGACCATAATAATAAATACTAGTAATTTCCAACAGACAACTCAACTTCTCCCAATAGAACAACTTACAGAAATATTCAATATCCTTTCAAAAATAAGACTAATTTTGTTGGAATTCATGTCCCTAGAAACTAGCCTTGTTACATATCGTTGAAACAGGGTTGGAAAAAATCCCACAAAAAGTGAAAACTATATCACCGGATGGAGTAAAACCCAAAATGTAGGATCCGTCGGAGTATTTTATTTTATAAATCCCAATTCTTCAGATGCCACTATGAAAACCCCAACGGAACACACTTTTAACCCTAGTAAGTAAAGTAATGCCACTATCAAGAAAAGTCAGACATTCCTTATTATATTATTAGTCTGGATAAGATTGCAGCAACTCTGCATCTCATTAAGTTCCTTAACCGTTCTTCCATTATATGGATCCATAACTCCTAACGAACATGTACAATGCTACAACAGTGACAGTTTTATGGCAATTGGCGAACTAGCTTGCATTCCAAGCGAAGGGTTATGTAAATAGTCCGTAGACAATTGATGGATAATGTTTATGTGGGACGCAATTGCTGATCCAAAAACACTACCTCGATTATTATGGCGAAATGCTTAAAGCCAAGCAATTTCTTTATATATTTCTAATACCACGCGGCCTTTTCCTACTGTACTGTTGTTAGCTACAAGTATAAAGATATGTGAGGTGAGGATCAGTTATAATTTTTAGTAAAAAAGCTCTTAATAAAAATCTCATTGTTGAGGTTAAAAAGTAAATAATTTAAACCGTATTTATTAATGCTTAATTTAGCAATGTTTAGTTACTCGAACCCAAATAAGCCCACATGATAAAAGTCCAACTAACCCTTTCTAAATACGGAGACATTGGTCTTGCAAATGTCAAATTAAGAACTAACTGATGTGCCATGTGCGTCTTAATAGTGCTTACACTACTGTTTTAAAAAGTAAAACCATTTTTATTGCTTCAACACAACAGCCGATTTAGCTAGGCCTAAAATGCCTGTAAGGCTAAGACTAGGTCATCCCCTTTATAATTATACTAACCATAAAATAAAAATATGTACACGAGTGACAAATGATACTACTGGCTTCGGAAAGTCAGTCATAATCCTCAAGAGAATATATTAAACTACTTCACACAAATTTCCATGAATCTGACAAAAGCTTTGAGAAGTTTACATTGATTTTTTAACTAAACGCTACGACTAATTTTGAGCTTAAAACGAGATCTCTTTCCTTTTTTCATGTATATTTCTCAACAAGGGCCAATATAATTTCATAAGGGAGTCGCCTCAAAAAATAAAACCTTCAAGTGCTCAAAGGGCTACAAGTTGTATTGAAGTGACTAGTAAAAAAAATAAGAAAGCTATAAAAGTAGTAGCGTCTGCTTTGTCCCTTATTTCTGAAAGGAAGTGAATGAGGAAAGACCCCCTTTAAAAAGTCTACTAAATAGTAATAACACCGGACACTTTTGTAGTGAATAGGAACTGTCGGCAATGAGGTTAAAGGACATAAGGGTACAGGCCCTTCCCTCCCTTGTTGACAACTTGTTCAACTCCGAAAGACAAAGGTCCCCTGTAGAGTTTTACTCTGAAAAAAGTTAGCTTTTAGTCCCCTATTGTGGTCAACACCAGCTTCTGCTTACATCAAACATTTTATTTGTGCCTCTGCTCTGCTAGCTAATTACTCATGTCTACCATTTACTCTGCCGGATTATTTATATAAAACGAGCTGAAAGTGAAATAACTAACTAGCCGTAAAATGAGCTATTTCATGGCTATTATTCCTGAATTCTGAACTTAGTTTCTGCAGCATAGCGTTTCACTTCTGTACAAACTCATGTACGAACAGCTTTATTAAGACATCAAAAAGCTCAGGTCTCTCATCTATAAACTGACGACAATATCGAGCAGGCATTCGGTTTATAGTTTTAATTTGTATTTTTTCTGAAAGTAAAGGTGTGTTTGCCCCTTTCCTCCTATCCCCTTTTTTCATAAGAAATAAACCAGCCTTCAATAAAAACTTAGCATTAGACAAAAGTAAACTTTTCAAGATTAAAATGCGATGGGTTAGCCCTTAAACATGAGATGAGGGTGGACAGAAGCGACTTAAAAGCTCTTTGTCTACCACGAAATAAAAGTTGGGAATGCGAGAAGAGGTAGTGGAAAAGGCTGGCGACACCTTTGTAAAGTAAACCTGTTTAAAGGTAGGAAAGTGTAACTATTGACCGCAAAAGGGCAACCTACTCTCTATCGCCAATCTACCTCTTTCTTATGAGGAATATATCTAGGAGACAAAGATTCTGCAAACCCTAACACCTTTTAGGGTCTTCTTGAGCCCAACTATGTCAGCAGAAGACAAGTCGGTTGGAGGACGACGCTGCGACCGCAGCCTAACGCTGTATGACCTGAAGTCGACATTTGCAGAACGAAGTGACGGTTTCGATAAGCTCTCACTGATCGTAGTAATTACTGATAGGATTTAGCTAGTGTCGATGAATCCATTTCTGATGAATGGGGATAAGTTTACAAAGAAATGAAACAACAGGGTCGGAGTGATGGATGTTTGGATGATGAGATTATAAGATTACTGTTCAAATCCTTGTTATTTATTCATCAGATCTAATCCAGAGTTCGAGATCATCCTTCTTAATGTTTTGTCTTTGACCATGAAAAAATAAAGGATAATATAGCGGATAGGATTATTTCTTCCACGTAAAATATTTAATTTCACTTTATCGCAAAACTGAGAAACCTGTCTTAATAGGTGAAACCTTTCTGTAAAACGCGTTCATTGCTCATAATAAAGTATATCTCATAGTGAAAAAATGCATGCCATGGCATCATCAACTGTTGAAGATATTTAGTAAATTACACTTGGATCCAGTTCATGTCATGAATTCAAATGAGTTCAGACCAGAAATTATGTTCTTTTGCTATGCGAATTAACAAGTTTTTCCTAAAAATCACGTAAGTATCTTATATTATCTTAAAACATACTCTTAACTCTCTGGATGTTAAATTAAGGTGCTCATCTTCATCATGGTGTAAACTACTGTAGAACACTTTTACTTGTGGCTACATATCTAGATACTTGTGAGATATTCATCCATAAATCCATTAACCACCATCCCTTACGATTATTATTATCCACTACTTACCTTGAACTTAGTTTTCCTGATGCTAATAAATATAAATTAAATACCCCAATCTCATTATTTATACAAAGACTCATTATTATTGGGCTTCAATTATTATTTATGGAAGAGAAGATAATTACAAAGTTTCTTAGTGCGACTGTTTATACTGATTATTAAATATGACAAGTACAGCCATGGTTTTGGGTTTATTCAAAAGATTGAGATCAATATTTTGACAAGATCAGGGAACTACCACAAGCAATGCTGCATCAAGGGTTTTGAAGGTATTCAGGTTGAGGATTGTAACCATATAAGGTTGAAGTTCTTAGGGGTTTTAAGGGTCTTGAGATATAAAAAAAACATTGACAGGTTTTCTAAAGCTCAGGAAGCTTTAGCATACATTATGTAACTTTTCTTACCAGTAAAGTTGACAGTTAGTGGTTGTTATTACCTGGAAATAATCAAATTCGTGGTCGAGTCATCCAATAAAAGCAAGGTTTTGAGGCAGGACCTTATTAATAATTTATGGCAAAAATATGAAACCAATGATGAGTCCCACAAATGAGTGAGTCAATTCTGCTGATGAGGATGACCTTCTGATTTGGCACCGTTTTAGTTTTACTAATTATTAATAATTTAGCCCTTCAAAGGTTATTATAGCCAATCCGTGAAATTATTACTGAAAAACTTAGTTCCAACTCTCATTAGTTGTCAGTGATATTATTTCCATCTAACTTACTGATTTCCACTCCAAGTTTATAGCTTCATTGTATATTTTACTTTACCCACTTCTTCCAGTTTTATATTATGTGCATCTTTTACTGGTTTTCAACAATATTCCTTCCATAGTTGCAGGTATTTAAGAAGGGGGACGAATATTATTAAAAAACATCATATTACAGGAATTAATGTCCTCAGCTGTCCTTTCGTTTTTTTAATAATTAAACGGTTGCTAAATAATACTTTCGCATGAGATTTAACTAGAGATATATTGTGTATTATATATATTTCTAAAAACCACTCGGAAAAAATAAGACAAACCGATGTAGCCACATATCTCTCGTCATTAGGTGCAAAGTAAAGCTCACTAAAATAAGTATTGCTCATTCATAGAACTTTTGCCATTCTTCTAGTTGCATGAAACTCGTTTAATGAATGGGGGAATGGTTTAGTTCAGCCATTAGAATTTTAAACTAGTTAAAGAATGAGTCGTATAACAGCATGATGTCTGCATTATTTATGTCTCCCTCCATTAAAACTACAACCATTATCATATTCATTAACAACTTATCTAACCATCTTGTTCTTTTTTTCTGGACAGAATTAATTAAACATAAATCCAACTCCAACCCCAATCCCATTAAAATCGCATCAGGGTTATTGGGTAACTTGGTTATCTCAAAGGCAAAAATAATGAAATAAAAGGTCAAGGTTAGCCTGGAAACTTATGGGCATAATATGGGGGTTCTGTTGGGGTTTCTAGGATGAAATTGCTCGAGAAACGTAAAATCTAAATAAAACCCGGGGTTTTGCATGTTTTTTGGAGGAATGTAAATGGTAGTGGAAGAAGGATGATAAGCTGATTTATTTTATAAAAGGATGACATAACCGCGATAGATAGATCAAAGATACACATCAAATTGATTATTTATATAGTCCGCTTGACCCACAGGCAAGGGAGAGAGGTTAATTCTATAAAAACCATGTAAAAAGCTAATGTACGAATGGACAAGTAAAATGCTCACTTTCTTCTCCGGAATATTAAACTGGAGATGAGTTTATGGCATTAAAACTCGACTCCCACTAATCATCCTGCCTCCTTATGCTTAAAAGAATTATCTAAAGCTGAAAAGTTAATCTCTCTTTAATCCGGTTTTTGGTATCTTTTGCTAGACTGACTGGAATTTAAGATGAGACTGTGAGGGAAACCTACAGAGGTACATATAGTAGTCAACTTTTAACTGGTATGTAACCAAATTCCACTTATGCTTGTTTTAACTTTTTCTAAAATTATATTGCTTGCAAACGTGGTCCTAAAAGAACTAGCCAAAAGGAACAGAACATTGTTTCTGCTTTACCCAGTTTCAGAAAAGACTAACCTTTTCATTGCAATTACTGGAGTATAAGGATATTATTTTACAATACTGTTTCCCTTAACTATTAAACCTAAACGAGTAATTTTTCAACGATCAGCATGAATGCAAAGAACGGGTTGACAACAGGATACTTGACTTACTGACCTCTCTTGGATACCCTACCCAGTTTTATATCTGCTTTTTAATCCCTTCCAAATGGTCAATATATTTCAATACGTTCGTCGTTGTATTAAGAATAATGCTGTTCGTACCTACCTTCGTGTCGGGATGCCAAGGACATGAACGATTCGTTAAAATTGTAGCAGGGCTTTCAAATACGCAAGGTAATAATTATCCGTATTGAATTGACCTTAAAAGTAATAAGATAATATGTAAGATCTAAGATATGCTTAGCAGATTAAATTGCTATTTCGGTTTAAACTCAAGGATGAACTTTTCAATCGGAAATTTCTTATTCTGCGTTATTTAGTTAAGCTCTAGGTAAATACTCATCGTTGGATTTCATGGTAAATGCAATAAAGTAATAAACTTAGAGAATTCACACAAAGAGTCATTCAAAGTATTCTGGTGGTTCTGACCGAACAAAGTTGTTGACCGGCAATTAATGCCCGATTTTAATTACACTACTCTCTCTTGCCAAGACCTAATTAATTAAATGCAGGTAAACTCTGATGAGTAAATTGACCCCTTGCTTCTTTCTTATATCATGTACTACTCTTAGTTACGCAACAGCTCTAAAACTCCCCATGACTACAACCAAAACTATAGAAAGAGAACATTTAAAAAGAAATGAAAAGTACTACTTAAATGTTTTACAAAATCTGCACAATATTTCGACTTCTTAACATGAAAGGTTATACCTTCTGGAATTAAGTTACTTGTCCATTTAAAGTAACCTGAGCCACCGAGTGGAATACTCTTTTCTGTAATTGTAGCTCCGTCAGTTTTGATTAATAAGTTTGCGAGCCCATGCTTTTTACCTGGTAGTAATAATATTAATAATATGCATGCAACTTCTCGGAGGTGAATGGAGGATTAATGAGAGGAAAAAGTGGAGAGAAACACCTGGCTCAAGAGTCAAGACCTGAGCTCATTAATTAATCCGGCTGACTAATTAGAAATTCAACTACCCCGTCTCATCCTTCTGCATCGTTAATCAGTCAAAGCAGAAGCATAAGAAAAGGGTCACCGGGAGTTATCCTAGTCTTTACCTTAACCAATCTAAAACAAAGTTGCAGAGATTAGTTATGGATTTTTACTATTTCTTATCAAATCCCGTATACAGGGTTGCTTGCTTCAAAGGTACAGAAAAACAATCGTGGTATTGCAATCTTTACCTTTTTGGACATAGGTTTGGGATTTAAAGTTAACACCTCACATCATGCAAAACCTAATTAAAAACCTAATCTAATAGTTTCATAGGTTTCTAAACCCCTGTAGTTAATAACCAACTTTTCCTTTCAACCAACTTCTTACCCAGAAGTGCATGTGTGAAGTTTTATACCATAAATTGTGCACTTTTTGCAGCAAAAAGTTTTGCAAAACTTTTCTTAAAGCTGTGAAACCGGAGATGTAGGAAAACGATTAAAAAAATGAACCTCTAAAATCACGACATTGAATGTCAAGTGAGTGTGGATTGAATGGATGATGTTTGATAAGTTTAATAGGATGGCGTGTCCTTATGCTACTTCTTATAACTGATCTTTCCAACTAATTGTAATAAAGTTAACTGGCACTATTAGCAGAAACGAAGATGGGATAGATATACTTGCCCAGTTGGCCAACAATTATCTCCAGTTGCCATCCTCATCATTCATAATAATACCTACCTTTACGAACCATAGGAGCAGATATTTGCGAGACTTGCTTTTACCATACAATATTAGCAAAGTGAGGTATAATATTGTCGATAAGACATTGTTTAACCAGCGTTTTACCAGCAATAAGAATGAAGATGATTTTGTATGCATGTTACTGCTTCTTGAAGACTCTCCATGATCTTATGCAAAGGTTAAGTTTTCAGATTTTAATGGACTTCTCCCTCTCTCTCCACTTTTGTCTTATGCCTTACTCTTTAGGTATATGGTTGTCTTTTTGGGTAGAAAAACGGATGCCAGGTCTGGACCTTTCTTGGTAGTATAAAAGGTTGACGAGACGCTGAATCTCTATCCACTCATCCACCTCATCTCCTCCGCTTATTCTCACCGAGGAACAGAGTCCGATAAAGAAATTCACCTGAAAGATTTACTCAATAATTTACCAGAATGAAGTTCTTGGTAAGATTCAAAATTTATTGTACAACAGAATTTTCCAAAATGAAACCATTCTATTCAGAAAATATTTCATAAATATTCATTTTCTAAAAACGTTTTACTTTTTCAGGTCGTTTTGTCCCTGTTGGCCGCCTCTGTTGCGGGCCACAACACGAACCGTATGAGCTCCAGCGGAGGTCTTGAGACCATTTATGATAGTCAGAAGGACGGCCTTAACCACCCCTACGTCTTGTATGACTCTCAGCGAGATGGTAAGCAGGCTCGAGCCCCGGCCGTCAACGGTAACTTTCAGACCGTCTTTGACTCCAAGGTTGACGGATGGAACCACCCCTACGTTCTCTCAGACTCCAGGCGAGATAGAGGCATGCGGTCACCAATGACCAACACCCAATACCAACCAATGCAATACAACAACCAACAACAACAGACCTACTCTGCCATGCCCATGCAAAAGCAGTACTCCATGCCCCAGCAGACGTACTCCGCTATGCCCATGCAGAAGCAGTACTCACAGCAGACATACTCCGCTATGCCCATGCAGAAGCAGTACTCCCAGCAGACATACTCCGCCATGCCCATGCAGAAGCAGTACTCCCAGCAGACATACTCCGCCATGCCCATGCAGAAGCAGTACTCAGCACCAAGCCATCAACAACAAGGGTACTCCACAGGGATGAAGATGAGTCAACCAATGACAAGGACCGGAGGTCAAGACTACTCCAACTACGAGGTCATCTACGACTCCAAGAGAGACGGTCTGGACCACCCTTATGTTGTCTATGACTCCAAGCGAGATGGTCAAAACTCTCCCCTCCGAAGCTTGTACGACAATGACCAGAGCCTTACAACCATCTTCGACTCCAAGGTTGACGGGTGGAACCATCCCTATGTCATCTATGACTCCAAGCGAGATGGACCTAGCCGACAATTTTAAACATCCTTCTTTTAGTTCTCAATTATTTTGTGGATTAACTCGATTTACTCTCACTCGCTCTCTTTTGTTCAAACGGTATTCTTTAATCGGATATTTCCTAATACTAAATTGATAATTGGTTTTCGCCAACCCCATGATGTACTTGTAGGGTTGCTTGTATTATTGAAATATGCAAATCCATTAGAAGGGAAACAAATTTACTTGAGTTCATATCGGATATTTTTGGAAATAAATCTTTGAACCGGAAACTTTTACCTACTTGTACATGTCATAATATTGCACCTCTCGCATTGAAATATCCTCTGAAATGCAGTCTCGGCATCACTTTATATGCTTTCGATCATTACTAGAACTAGTACAATAGCTCACTGCAACATTTAAAACCGGGTGTAGTAAGAATTACATAATCATCAAAGATTCAACGGATCACAAAAAATCCTTAAAAATTAACACAATTGTAAGGCCTAATAAATGACATTCTAATTATTCATAGAAATCTATTTTTTAGATTCCCTTAAGAGTCCACGACCCATTTTAAGCTATCTTTAAATCAGTATAAGTTTTTAGAATCCATAATTCAGAAAAGTGGTTCGCTAATATGGTACAACCTTTCCCAAGGATTAACTGAGTTACGTAAATTGCAGTATTTTGCAGTATGGGATTCTCGGTTGTAAACTGGTTTTAAATTACTGCTCTTATAATCAGTCACCAAAAAGGAACATTAGGAGTCAGTCCCTAATCTATAAACCGAGTTACCTAAACATAAGAAAGTGCTTTTACTTTCATGGAATTAAAAGATCGTCCACGTAAATTGCCATTTCCCACAGGCAGTCTTCGTGACAGTCATCCCATCCCTTACGGTACTTAAACCCACTTAAGGCAGTATAAAGAAAGTATTAACCAGTCTCAAAGCCTTTCCTAAACTATTTTCTGCATAAAATTCCAAAATCTATAAAACCCACAACCCCAAACCCTTCAAATGTAACTCCCTGGATGCTCATCAATCTTGACTTCTCTAGAAAAATAAAACCAACTAATTGTGATTATTAGATTATTCATGTCGGCGTCTCCTGCTGGACCGGTTGTTAGCAAACATCAGACCATCTATATAATTCTTTTTATTATCCATTGTAAAAGTTGGTTATCAAACTACCAAACTTGTACCGTATTTCAAATTACTTTGAAACCGGCCGTCATTAATCAATTAAAAGGTTAACTTATATTCTCTGCAGTAAAAAATCCTTAATTCGTTCCTTCCAGTTTTGCAACTTTTGGATTTTCTTGTCGATGGAAAATTACTCGATCTATTACCAACTTATCTCCGAACAAATACAATGTCAAGTTATAAACTGTGAGCAAAAAAAATGAACAATTATTATGACAGTTGTCCAAGTACAGTTGACATTTAAGCTTCATTCCAGAATGCAAATACCTTAAGACAATAGACTCCAAAGAGGCTAGTAACAGTAGTCGTGACATTGAATGAAAAAATGCCATGTAAAACTTTAGTTTATTATGAGTAGATTTGCCATATTGTATTGTCACTTTGACATTATTATCTGGTTATAATATCTGGAATTGCTACCGCACATACGATAACTCTTGCATGTTTATGATCTACTAAATAGGATTACAATACTAACAATTCCAAAGATGTTAAACTTTTTCAAGTGTACCAAAAACCCTCAGACATTATCATTTCTTACACTAAGTAGAATACTATAAGCTTAAAGTACATGGACTAAATAAATCCTGCTAAATTTCACCCAGATTTTCATCTCTGATATGAAAGTTGTATTCCTAAGAGCTTATTTGAAGCTTTTTACGTATTAAATAAAAGAGCATATTACCATGAAAAGTAACGTTTAACTAACTCATTCTTCCAGGATTTGAGAATATTTCTATAATCCTTCAAATAATTACCCGTGCGGTGTGGCATTTTAATTTAATTTTTAATTCGCTTAACTCAATGATTCTGATTTTTGCATAAATCTGCCGGTATGAAATATTTCCAACGCAAGCATTACTGACGTGCAAAACTGAGTATTTGCAAATCTTAACAAATCTTGTCCGCCTGTCGTCCAACTGTCTAGCCCAACCAGACCTAAAAGCCCTTCAGCTTTAGTTTGTATCCAGCTTTAACCATACGCAGTTTTTTAAAAGTTAATCCTCCAAACCCCCTAATTGTTCTCTAAAGAATAGGGAAAAATGACTATTAAATCCTTTCAAAGAACAATCACTCTAACTACTTTTTGGGTGAAAAACTGGTTTTCGGTGCCTGTAAATATGTAAATCCCTATCCTTTTCCCCATCGTCATCAGTTATGCTGGCCTGACATTCCTACCCAACCATTCAACAACTTCTCATCATTTAACAATTTTGATGGATAAGTAAAGTTTTGATGGAATATGTTGGTGGAAACAGTTTACTCAACTTTTGAGGCAGGTGTGCAACTAAAGCCAGTAGAAAAATGACAAAGGGGAGTGGCTATAACGTTGTTTTCAACGTGTTTAATGTAAATGAAGCTCCCACAGAACAACTCACGAACCTAATAATCTTATGTATGCAGGAAACACAAACAATTACCTCTTAACCAGTTCAAGTAGTTGGAGATATTTGAATCAATAAAAATTAAACCTCTATAAGCATAATGTTATTCATAATTCTGAACATGGGCTATAAAAAAAACTTTCCAGTACACCAAGAAGTGTACTAGTACTACTGGATAGGTAGGTAAGTTTCGAGTTAGAAATGGAGGATTGGGATATGCTAATTCTACACACGTTGGAAGTATTTATAAGGAGGGGGAGGAGGACTACTCTTGACAGTTTTACCTATGTTGTAGAGGAAGAAATGTATTTATGATTCAATAAGTTACATTAAATATTTTTTTATGTCCTTCGAAATGCCAATCTTCCAGGCTTCCTAGGGTCGGTATTTGTAGCTCTTCATTATTATAAAACTCGCTGAAAGAAGCTTAATAGGAATAAAACCAATGTTAATGTGCATAAAACAGCTCATGATAAAGTTCTTTGAATATAAACATAAATATTTTCAGCCAGTTAAGTTTGGCCCCAGGTAACCAAGTCAGTAGAGACTGAGTGGCGTGAACGTGTACGGCACGACTGCCAATAGCATCGTTATTGTTTTTCGACTCATTTTTATAGAAACACCCAATCAAATTATAATTAATTTGTGTTTAATTTCTATAAAAAAAACTCGTATTATATTTGGAATTATCTTAAATAATTAAATGCATGACTTGCTCTCATGAGCAGACAATCAGTCGCCAACTGCTCACGAAAAGAATCCCTAACGATACCTTGATGTTGACTCGTGTCCTCTACTGAAAATGTTAATGTAATATAAGTCAGTAATGCACCACCAAAGCTGCACAGCACACACCTTCGTTTTTCAATATTAACTCCTGCATTTATCATTAGTAACTTCATGCACAGATTAACAGTCAATTATCTCATGTGTGAATTAATAGAAAAAAAGATCAAGTGTTTACTTTTTCCTGAGCATTAGTGAAACGATTTGTTGTAAGTAACCAAACTAAATGCAGCTAATCCTATCAGGTAAGTTATGAGCTTATTGTAAATGCCGGTTAAATGCTAGGAAGATATTCCTACTGCGTACATGCTATTATTATTATTTATTTGTAAAAATATTAATTGGAAACCGCATTAGCAAACAATAAATAATAGGTTTGCAATAAATGCATCCAGCTAAACAGTTTCTTTGTTTGGCATATGCATAAGCGTGTGCGTGTGACGTTGTAAACTTCTCCCATAAGATTTATGGTGCTCTGCTCAGCCACAGGCAAAACTAGACGAGTTCTGCAAAAAAGGACTAAATCTGCAAAACGGTCAATCCGACCTGAGCAGTTAGTTTCTACATTGGAAGATGTTGATCATTTGGCAAAGTGTTAAGAGAAAATAGGTTTTAGAGAGTTTTACATCGCATATTTAACATATTGCATGTAATAATTAAAAAAAAGATGAATGTAATTTATAATTATTTATTTAACATGATAATATCGGTTTTGCGTCTGCAAACATAATATCCAAATTCCAATACTCTCGCTTAAAAGTCAGCGTTCCCTGCCTGCACGTACAAGTTTACACCTGTCCAATGTTAGGGTCAACCGACTTAATCCAATCATAGTATGAAGCCATGTTTGTAAAAACAACTGGAAAGCCACTCTGTCCACAAGTTGTCCCCTTTTGAAAAAAAAAATAAACATTCTAGATTCTGTTTTCAGTCCACGCTCAATACATGTACGTTTAAATTTTAGGATTAAAATAAACTCGTACCCAGGAAGCCATTCCAACAACCTGGAATCGGGAGCTCCTCTTGTCTTTACAGACCAAAGCCGCACCCTCGTCGCCCTAACAGAACCACTTATCATTTTTCTTACATAAAATGGGTATTAAAAAGCTATGCATTCCCTGTACTACTTTTAACTATTAATAGAGCTAATTAACTCTCTCAAATTGATTACCTTACAAAGTCCCTTCCCAGCCTCTCCCCCAGCGCACAAGAAGCTCCGCTGGTCAAGGAGAAACTGGGAGTCACCTACGTTGCGACGCAGAGCATCTTGACAAACCGTTCCATCAACCATCTGCAAATCCACTTCCTTAAGAATATTTCGCTGCTGTTGTTGCTGCTGTTGCTGGGACGCTGCGGGCTGAGTCTGTCCAGATGAGGGATTGTTTGTAATCCGTTTTTTAAGTGAGGCTTGGTTTCCCCACCCGGCTACTAAACACCTGAATTAAACGATTTTTAAATAGCATATTATTTCTTCAGACAGCAGCATGACTCTAATTATATTAAGATTACTTGGCATCATTAAAATTAAAAACATCGGTAGGTTGGGAGAGACAAGCGGATCTGATACTGGGAAAGGAACTCAAATCCACGAAGTTGGTCAGCTTGAGGATAGCAATGTCATTTTGGTAAGTCTTGGAATTAAATCTGGGGTGGATGATTATTTCGCTGACAGGATACTCTTGGGGCTTGAACGGTTCGTCATTTGTAGACAAGTCCCACTCGCCTAGTCTCACCTTCAGTCGAATGGACTTACCCCTTTATATTAAAAAATATTATTATAATAAACACAAATTGAGCTAATAAATCCTAGCAGTCTGTCTTTTTAAAAAAATGGAAATTTACGCTGGGATGTTCTGCACATTTCTGGCCGTAGTGATGACCACTTTCCATGAGACAACGATCCCAACACCGTAAATTATCTGATTGTTTGTATCCATTATCAATGCTGTCCATGGGTAATCGCCAAAGTTGGCCTGTTCATGTGAAAGAAAAACATTCATTCAGCTCTCAGTAACATCAATCTCTTAAAGAGGAATGCCCTTTTATGCCTGTAATTATTGTTATTTGAAAGCTAATTAAAATTATGTAAGCTAGATCATAAATTACAGACACGCAGAGGATCGTTTCATTGATAGACCTACCTCACCGTACAAGGGGTATGGATTAAAATATGGGAAATTGGCTGGAACACCACAACCAGGACCAGTTGTCAGACAGCACATTACCTCATCTCGATTACGACAAGGGGGCTACAAAGTTCAACACAACACAACACTTAACTTTATTATTATTAAAATTCATGAAATAAAAGGGATTATATTATTTGGTCCCTATGAAAAAAGCATTTGGTCTTATAATAAAAAGGAAGTTGGTCCTAAAGTGACTTGTACCTATATCGGCATGTAAGTTGGACCCATGAAAAAAGTATTCATGTCTTATTTAAATTTGCAAAAATTACTAAGATAACCCAATAATTGCGTAGACCATGGTAATTTAAGTATGGAACATGGATACTTTTTTCATGGGCCTAACTTGCATGCCGATATAGGTACAACGTACAAGTCACTTTAGGACCAACTTCCTTTTTATTATATGACCAAATGCTTTTTTCATCGGCCCCAAATAATATAAGCTAAATAAAAGTATGAAGTTATGAATGAATCATTCTTTCTCATTGAAAAAAACGTTTGCATGTGTATGGCATGAGTGAAGAGATGTCAAGCCTCTTACCGTGTTCACTGCACGCTTCTTCCTTAAAACTTTTGAATTGGGTCCGGTGCAGTAGTATTTATTTATGCAGCGACAATACCCAGGTGTGTAGGATACCGATAGGTCTTCACTGTTTGAGTTTTGGCCAAACTCTTGCCGCACGCCTGAAAATTAATAGTTATTTGAATACCGATCTACCTTTGATCCTTGGTTTCGAAATCCTGGAAATTCATATGACTTTATACGGCAGAGAAGGGACAATAAGTACCAAAGTCATCATCAGACAAGGAAGTTTGGGTTGAGCCCTCCACAACTAGGGTCCCATTTACGTCATCTTCGGATAAGACGGACCCGATCTGCTCCAAAATGGCGGATTGTGGATAGTCTGTCTCCGAAGTGGTCACATTGAGTTCCCTCCATACTGGCTTGGATTTGTCTATCAGGATATTAACAATGTCCCCGCTTACGCAGTTAAAGACGCAAGCAATGATTGCCAACAATTTGAAATACATTTTGGTTCTATTTGTCGTTCGTCGTTGAACTGAAATAGAGAAATGGCAGTCTCCTGGCTCCTGCTACTTACTTGGGTTCTAATTATTTTTTATAAGCCATTTCATAAGGTTTCTGAACTTTGCTTTGCCATGAAGAAACTGGTCCCGGAATAGCAACTCTTATTCTGTCCATTGTATAGAAACGGTAGGAACTGCATGATCTCGGCCAGTAACCTCTTCTGGGATGACAGAAAAGTGGTCAATGAATTTGCATACATTTTCTAGCTGGCTATAGCGTCGTTCATAAGGACGTAATAGAGGTCCCTAGAAGTCCAGCAGACGGAATAAAATGATTCTAAAGTCAATATACTGGTTTCTGACAGGAATTTGCATGCGAAATAAACAAATTGGTCTCTCAATAATAATATGATAATAATATTGCGAGTGTCAAAGCTGAAGAGGTTGATTCCTCGGCTGTTTTACCAAATCATTATAAACTAGAAACAGGTTGCTTGTTTTTTGTAGTACTGGTTTTATAGGGTTTTATAATGGTTTTGTACCGTGCGGGATAGAAACGCTTTGGTTGGGTATCTTTACAAAAACCCATAAGCTATTACACCTAGTCTTTGTAAGCTTATGTTTTTACAACAAATGTAGCTCATTTTGTCTTACGAAGAAATTGCTGCGGCGAAACGACGAGTCTAATATTAAAATCTGAACAAACGCCTGAATGAACACAGATTCTGGAGAGGTGACCGTTTTTATAACTATGATTGACGGTGACTAAAAACAGAATCCTGCGTGTCGAAAACATAACAACGCTCGGAAAAACCACTTTTACATTTTAATAAACGTTTTATTAGCAATTTTCTGAAAAGATTAAATAATTAAAAAGATCCAAAAAGTACTGAAACTTTAAACTAGTGAATTTTTATAGGATTAAGAAACGAAAGTAAAAAAATGAAGCTTCGTTTTAAACATCGTTAATGTCAAGTCATGCATTCTTATTGGAATAAGAATTGGATCTTATTGGAATCAGAATTGGATCTTATTGGAGTAAGAATTGGATCTTATTGGAATCAGAATTGGATCGTATGCTTATAAGTTGTAAAAGCTGCTCAGTAGTAGATTTTGCTTTCAATCCAGTCGACATAGTTGGGAACGTTGACATAAACGCCTGGCACAGCATAGTCTGCACATCCTGCAAATAAAAACAGCAAATTCAATCGCTGCTTGCAAAACGCTGAAAGTGTGAAACTATTAAAATTAAACATCATAAATGATAATAGATTACCTATGCCCCATGCAACCAATCCTACGACGCTCCAAGAACCGTTAATCTCACAAACCAATGGACTCCCTCCGTCACCCTATAAGTTTCCAGAATAAAAGTTGTCATTTCACTCTAGAGTTTTACATGTTTTATAACATGTAAATGTGTGTGAATTCAAGGGCTTTTATTATTATATTCCATTATTCCAATGGAAAACGTACTGTACAGGCATCCTTGCCCTCTTCCCCTCCGGCACACAGGAAGCTTTGACGTTGCAATTCGAAAGAACTTCCAAGTCTAGTTCTCCTGAGGAGGTCCTCGCAAGTGTTAGATTCAACAATCGGAATCTGAACTTCCTTCATGATATACGAATGCTTCCCGTTGCCAAAGGCTTCCTTCCCAAAACCTGCCACCCAGCATCTGACAAAACCGTCAAAACATAAATCTGTCAACCTTATGAGCTTTTTGTGAGGCCATTCCGGTCTCCGTCTAACTCTTGATGTCAATCAACAGATAAAATGGATATCATTCAATGCAAAGTTTACTCCTGATAAGGGAATAAGGAACTCCTCAGTGTTATACTGGGCCGGGGTTCTAGTTGCTTATGCTTACATAGTTGGAATACAAAATATCTCGGGGTACGCACGGGTTAAACTGGATCTACTAAAGCATGTATAGGGTAGGGTGCATTCTTAAACCATGGGTTCGGTTCGGAGTGATAAACCCCACGGGTCGGGGTTTTTGTAGTTTAATCCCAGAGTATTTCCCCCTTGACCAGGGATAGAAAAGGTACTTTTTAACCAATACTTTTTTAGCATTTTACCCTGCTACTTAAAAAATGTAGCGTCTGTCTCTGTGTAAATGACCAATGGCAATGAGTAATACCAAAAGCTCTACCCACGTAGTTCGCTGCAAAGAATCGGGCAAAAAAGTATCATTATTTTTCATAGAATCACGATAATCCATTGTGTTATTTGATTCCGTAAAAAACCAAACAAAAGAATCCCACCGACAGATTGATTAAAAATGTTTTTGTACCAAGAAAAGAATCGCACATACCTTTTTCCTACAGGAGTAATCCCTCGATAGGGCAGGCAAGCGGATTTTATATGGGGGAAAGCGTTGATATCAATTGGCCTTGAAAGTTTTACAACTGCAATATCATTGTAGAGATTCTCTGGATTGAATCCAGGATGGATGTCTACACGCTCGACCTCTATCTCCACGTTTTTATACGGTTCGTCATCATCCTTAGCGTTCCATTCTCCTAGTCGAACTTTCATAAAGTTCCCTGGCCTGTGACATTCAACAAAGACGTAAAAAATTGTATAGACACGGTCACGTTCAAAAATAAGGGGCTAAACTTACTTCCAGGCTTGAACTTTATGAGCTGCGGTGAGGACGTAGTAGGAATTAAGTAAAGCACCGGCTCCAATGTAGTTGTTACCCTTTCCTAAAATAACTGCCATCCATGGATAAGCTCCAAACTGAGCCTTTTTAATCAGAATTAAAAAATTCAATTACACATGCAGTCTCCCGAAATATTTTTTGAAGCTGCAGAATAACTAGACGGACTGTTAATGGCTACCTGTCCATATTCTGCAGTCCACCCGGGGATATTTAGCAGCTTCCTTGCTCCACATTTGACATATCCTGAGCTAGGGAAACCCCCCTCCCCTCCAGAACCATCTCCAGCTCCAACGTTATCCGAGCCACAGCAGAATACTTGTCCAGCAAGGCACTGAACTCCCCCTGGGCCTGGGGGCTAAACAATTCATAGCAACTTAGCTTTTTGCATGAGCAGGAAATGCTTCGGTCTAATGTCTAAAACAACGCTAACGCAAAATTGCAGATGGTTACAGCAATACAAGCCTCACCCTATTCACGATTCGAATATCAATCACCCCAGCTCCGTCCTTCGAAGGATTAACTCCTGCCTGTTGGGGCTGGGATTCATCTGAGCCATAGCCAGGTCCTAATCCGGAATCAGTGCCACCTTCCCCATTACCCCCTTGAAGGCCACCCCCACCAGATCGACAGTATTCTATTGGAACACATTGGCAAGGCCCACTGCTACTGGGGAGCTCCCCATTTCCCCCTTGAAAACCTCCATTATTATTATTATTTCCATAGTTTCCATTACCCCCTTGGATGGGTCCCCCTTGAAATCCCCCGTTGGGAATTAAAACCTGTGGTTCATTATTGTATTGTTGAGAGATCAGACCTCCTTTATTATCAGGTCCATAGTTATCAGCACCAGGTACGGGAGCAAGGCCTGGAATCATTTGTTATATAAAATAACAATTGACTTCCATGCAAGGGTACTCATTTTTTCGCAAGATGCAGCAATAAAATCATGAGTTTAGAAACGCAACTCTGGAGTACTAAGCTTACCCAAGGTTGAAGCAACAAGTCCTAGTCTAGGATTTGCTTTACTTCCTCCGGATGGTTTGGCCACTTTAGCGTCATCGCTAAACGCTGAACTTGCGAGACATAGAAATCCAACAAGGATCCAACAAACGTTCCTCATGTTTGCTATATAAATTATTTATTTATTGCTTAAGTTAAACCAACCCAAAGACTGAACTTTTAACTTAATTTTGGACCGAGGATAAGTTCAACTCTCGAACTTCGATTTGATAGTGAACCAGAGCATAACGAAGCATCCACTTTTTACAGGGAATCCACGAATAAATATTCCATATCATCATCAACAAATCTACATACCTTGTAAATAAATACACAGTTTACACAATTAGTGGAGGTTGGAAGGTATTTTTTTCATGAGTACGTGTGGCGGATTATGAGTCCTAAGTTTTAGCAATAGGATTCCATCATTTTATTCCTGTAAATCAGGATTTAATGTAGTAAATAATAAAGAGTAAGTACCGTAAATCCCGGATGATAAGGCGCGCCTTATGCATTAAAAAAGACGGATTTTGAGGTCCTGCGCCTTATGCAA